>BMAO01007755.1:0-126274 GCA_019973975.1 Trichonephila clavata
GAAATGTTTTTTTTTATTTCAGGTAAGCCCTATTTTGTGAAACTGCTTTCTCATTCTGAATTTAGGTAAGCTATTACGTCTTCAAAATCTTTTGACGTAAACTAAAAAATTATGGGAAAAAGTTCGATATTTTCATACGGTTGACAGAAAGAGCAATACTTTTCAAAGCAGGAATCAATTGTATTTTCCTTAAACATAAAAAATATATTTCTTTTAAATCATTTACTTCGTTTTTGATATACAAATACGTGCATATATACAATACTTTTAAAATCTTCAAAACAGTTCCACAGATGAAAGATATTTCTTCATTACACAATAGACAGATTATATCCAATACGTTATGGATATTAAATTTTTATTTAAATTATCCGCTCATTATTCACCAAAGTCATGTATAATTCTTATAGCATTTCGTAATAATCGTAATAGCAATTTCTTAAACAACTTTTTTTAGATGTGGTAGAAGAGCAATTATTTTTACATATGCATTATAATTTTATAATTAATTTTACTTAGATATTTTTATTAACATTTAAATGAAGTGGTTTAGTCATTAAATGAAAATTTATAGAGTCAAACATTGAAAAATTTATGTAACATTGAATTGTCGTAAATTTTTTTTAAGAAACTAAATTGTGCACATCATAAAAAATATTATAAAAATTAGAAAAAAATAATATAAAAGTACTGAAGTAATTCTGGATAAATATATGGACTTTTAATTTACCATTAACTACTGTTACGTGGTCTCCCAGGCTGTGTAACTTGACTTAAATTTATAAGCTCCCCTTAAAGTCACTTAAGCCTTTCTCAGTACCTTTCCAAGGAGGATTTCAAGGCCACGTACCGAGGATCATTTCTAAAATGAGATTCTAAATCGGTCGCCATTAGTTTCAGCATTTCTCTCCGGAGCAGTTCTGGGATAATTTGAGAGATAGCGAGAACGCCTTTTGGTAGTATTGTTCTGATTTCTCGCTATTTTTCAAAGTGATATATTTGTTTTAATGACCCAAAAAGAAAAAGCGACCCATTTATCTCACGTAAAATTAAATTGATTATATGGTGGATGAATTGCGAGATTCTTCTGAACCTCATAATAATTTAGATCGCTGCAAAAAACTTTTAGGATATAAGGCAAAATAAAAAAAAGTATTCATTTATATGGGAAACAACACATATAAATTCTTATTAATGTTAGCATTACATTTAACACTAAACTGAATTAAACATGACATTTTGATCGCGACTCTAAAGTGTTTAAAAACCTTGGAGGTCTCAAATGCAAAACTGTATGATGTCTAATAAGCTGGCCTTTAAGGTTTATACGTTGATATTACCCACTTGAATTTTAAAAATTGCAGCCTTATTTGAGATCCTTATTACAAAAAAATATTCAAAATTTTTTTGATTAAGCGCAAACTAGTTTCTCATGAGCTACATTTACTGTATAGAAAAAGAAAAATCATTTTTATTTATGGATTATATAATCATTTTATCTACGCAAAGCTTTCGATATTACTTGTTTGAAATCACGACAAGATCTTTCTTATGTTTTGTAGGAATTTATTTAAATAAAATCATCAATATAACTTTGCGTAAAACTTTTGAGCAATACTCATATTTCTGTATTAGAGCGAGAAGTTGAAGAAATAGTTGCTTGTTTGAGGATACGCTTGAGATGTAATTGAATAAAAAATATGTTTCTTCTAAAGGCCTTAATATTTTTAATATGTCTATTAATGTTTTTAAATATAAATTTCCATGACTTTGGAAGTAAAACTTATTACTTTCTTTTTCAAGGTTTTTAATGTTCATTCGCATATTTCTTCTTATGCTCTGTCTGCTTTATGTGTTTTTAAAACATAATGTGCGATTGTATAGCTCCTCTGTTGTGTTTAGTAATATTTTTACAACTTTTTTGTTCGTTTTGTGTCATGATCAGTGCCTTTTATTTAAATAATGCAAACCAATGCGCTTTATATGCACTTAAATTTTTTTCTTAACTTTTACAATGACTGGTGTTTATTTCTGCAAATTTGAGAAAATATATTAAATAGAAATAATATTAAAATTTTAAATATTATTTCTATTTAATATTTAAAATATTAATATTTTAAATAGAAATAATATTTAAATAATTCTATTTAATATTTCTATTTAAATTTTTTTTTTTTTTTTTTTTTTAAATTTATTTAAATAATTCAATTTAATATTTCTATTTAAATTCTATTTAAATAATTATATTTAATAAAAATAAATTCTATTTAATATAAATAATTTCTATTTAATATTTAAAATATTAATATTTTAAATAGAAATAAAATTTTAAATTTTAAAAATTATATTTATATTTTTGTACCCTATATCATTAATTATTCTAGATTATCCAATTTTTTTATTGCATTAATAATTAAAATTTACTTCTTTTCAAAAAAAAAATTTTTTTTCTTTTTTTCATTCTAAAAATTGAATTAAAAATAAAATCAGATTTTTCTAAAAATCCATTCGTTGTATTTGAGACAAAAATATGGGTACTTTTTTCTGTTTCACAAAGACTAAAAATGCAACGAAAAAAATCCCCAAATGCAAAAAAATGTATTAATTTTGGTAAACCTACCACATAATTTAAGAGTTCTAGTGCTTCTAGCGTATGTGCAAAAAGACAACTTTAATAAAAAAAAACATCTTTTTTATGCTTGGTGTGTTTAATTTGGCAAGAAAAAAGATTTAACCGTTGCCAACAACCCCCAGAAAGGAAAAGTACCCAATTAAATGTCATTTATATACAGCACAGTGAATTTAACAATGGAGTTAGTTTTATATGCTAACTTTTAGATCGCTTCATTGTAATCACTCCATAGAAGTAAAGGTTAAGTTTTATTTATTTAAATTCCATAGCATATACTAAAATATTTTCATAAGGAATAATGATAACTAAATAGTATTTAAATATATTCAACTTTTGAACGCAAGGCAAAATAATAAGTGTTTGCTGTTTTACAAATAAATAAATAAATATGAATTCAAAATTCAATAAATATAAAAATTCCCTTCAATCGGAAAAAAATATTTTTATCACTTAAAAGAAACTCATAATAGATTTCTAAAGATTTTTTAAAAAATTTTTAATGCAATAATTCATTTAATTTCCCTTTCATCAGTTTCTTTTCTTTTTTTATGATTCATAAATTCTTTTCCTAGACATTTAAATGGTACTTTTCAAATAAGTTTTTTGGAATAATAAAAAATATGATTTAAAAGAAAGAGTAATGGAAAAAATCTTCAGAAATATTCAGTTACTTGGGCTGATCTTCTTTAGTTTGAAAGACACTAAATCAAAAACTGTTGTTCATGACAGATTTAATTGTAATGAAAAATGCTTATTCGAGATTTTTCTTTTCAAAATTTTTTATTGTACTTAATGTTGAACAAGGCTGTGGAAAGGCGCCTATGAATTTCTAGACTCTCCAAGTGGATTTTTTTAACGCTTAAATGGGAGCTGAATAGTTTTTTAAATGGAATGCCGATTAAATTAATTTTCAAGTAGTTTAAAAACAATGAATTGAACGTTCTTTTCATTTGCAGTATTTTAAATTGAATTATTTTCTTGAATGCGCTTTATCAGAGCATTTAAGTATGTGAAATGTTTTCTTAGATTATTTTATACACTTTAAAACTAAAGTTGTTTTTAATATTTAATAAAAATTAGTAAAATTATTTCATCATAATCAATTTGGGATTGTAATTAATAAACACTGATATATGGAAATCAATCTTATAAAATCCTGACATGAAAAATATCATGATGCAAAATTTTAAGCTAGAGTATTTAACAAAGCTTTGTGTCAAGTATTTAATTTTTGTTAACCAGAACAAACATTTGTTTTGTTATTTTACTAATTCGAAAAACTGTAAATGTGTTGCATCAATTTAATCAATAAAGATTAAATTGAAGCAATGCCTATTTTGACAGACATTATACCCATCGTGACACAGGGAATTACTTTTTTAGAACCGTCTCATAAATAGTTCAAATGTATCTTGAAGAAATCTTGAACGAGAATAGTAAAACTGTTGTTTCCTTTAATGTTGCTCCATGTTTTTCTCAAACTTCTATTATTTTCTGTGAGCGCTGTATTATTTAATTTTTATCTTTATGGGACTTGTGATTTTTTCTTTTTTTATTTCAATCGGGTATTTGTATTAAAAAACTAATAAGGTGTTGAAAGATATAAAACAAATATTTGTTTTAAATTGTTCGATATTTAAGGCACCCTACTAGTTTCGGAGACCAAATTTCAAGAATAGATTTTTAGAAGAATTTTATTGTTTTAAGGAAAATAAATAGGTTTTCAATGTTAGGAAAAACTAGCACCATAGACAAAAAATATATTGGTCCCAATGCAATTTTAGTTTCATTGATATACTTCTTGATCAATCTAAAGTGTTACAAACCACAGGATAAAAATTACTTTAAAAAGTAAATCTTTTATAAGCATCCAAATTTGTCAAAATTACTTTCTGTTCTAAGCTGAAAATGGCTGCAAAATGTTAATTTTTTTAAAATACTGCAATTTGTTATACTTTAAAGGGCTCTTAACATAAATATTACAAATTGCATTGAATTTTATTGGATTTTTTGGAGATGTTTTAGTTTTCGTGCGCATATTATAGGGAACATTTTATTCTCCTCAAAAAACATATTTAAAAAGCATTCATATAAGTTATATAAATAATAGAAAAAAGCTTAAAGTTCTCTAGTTTTATTTATTATTCCTCTTCTTTCTCAATGCTTATATTTCTTTTTTTTTTCTAATGGCCCTAACATCTATCTTCTAAAAAACACCTTTTCAACTTAGTTTAGGATATATTAATTAAATTCTTCTGAAAATTAATTTTGCTAACACTCCCCCCATTTTGTTTTACTTTTTCATGCAAATATTAAAGTCTAAAAATTATGAATAACGTAAAATTTTAGAATTTTTAGGGAAATTCCGTTATGTTTCTTTCAATTAAAGTTTCCATAGAATAGAATCCTTCGATCCAATACACGTGATAAGAATGTTGCGGAGGGAATTATTCCCGGATAATCCCAAAGGAAACATTTCGAAGCAATGAAACAAACAAAAGCAATGTAATCCTGGTGAAACTTTCAATTAATTGCTAAGGAAGTGGTTAAGTAGGATTAAGACTAATCAAGTAAGGTAGTAAGTAGAATTAAGAACCCAAACACACATAGAGATTTTGTGGTTCTTGTACAGCATTTATAAAAGCATCAATCTCATTAAACGTTTTAATTTATTTCAAATTGAGAAATTTCCAAAACTGCATTTGCTTTTCGATGCTATTACTTATAAGCAAAGGAAAAGGTTAGTTGAAAACTTTTATGTTCTATCATTTTCATTCGAGGAACTATAATATAGTTAATTATAATGGTTCAAAGAAAGTATTCACAATAATGAGTCAACCAAAAGCTATCATCTATCCTTTTTTTATAAATTATAATTATTGCACTTATTTTTTGTAGAAAAAAACCCCTTTATCTGCTTTTTTGCATGGTATTTTACAATTTTATCTGTAAAATACCTATCTTATGTTAAAACATTAGTGATAAAATTAATGCTTCCAAGTATTTCGCTTGATCTTACTTTAATGTAAATACTCTAGTTGTTTTTTTTAAAAATTTAATAAGGATTTTTACCAGTTTCACAAAAACCTTTTAAGGCGATACATTAAATTATGCCTAATGATTGTAAAGATCTTATGAATTACTACAGTTTAAATTACAATCCTTACAAAAATTTTCCATAATTCTTCCTTATTTTAACAACAAAACACTATTCTAGTATTAGTTAGAAAAATTAACTTGTTATTTATTACATTAAAGGGGTTTACCATGCGCTAATTCGTTCACTGCTTTAATGATAGAAGTTTTATGAAATGTTTTGAATTCTCATTACAGTAACTCATTTACTAGATTTTTTTTTATAAAATGAATAGACTAATGAATAGGCCTGTGTAATATTTGCTTGTTTTTTCTGTTAGTCTCTTTTATAGTTTTATTTAATAATTTAATATGATACTTAAATATTTAAGAACTTAACGTTGCTATAGCACAGACTTATAATAATAAGATAAAATATTCATAAGTTGTTCTCATGAAAGAACTGAAAAACAGCAATTGATTTGAATAAATACAATATTAATGAGCTTCTTATATCAAGAAAAAACTCATGAATTTTTAAGCAAATTTGAAGTATTAATATTTTATTTATTAAATAAATATCACCAAGTACATTTTTAAAAAATAAGAAGGTATTTGATATTAATTTCTCACATATATTGTGTAGTTTAAGTTCTTTATATCATTATTATTTTTTCTTCAGTTGAATTATTAATATTTTAATTTCAAATGGCATACTGTTCTCCATTTTTGAATTAAAACCACTGTGCATATAAATGAATTAATAATTTTAATTTTAATCTTGCAAACTTTTGTTATTTGTTTAATGAAAATCTTTTAAAATATGCGCGGGAAATATTTTTTCCAGACATTTTTAAATCCAAAAACTTTAACTGTGCATGAAAATTTGTTTTTGATACCACTACATAATTTAATAGGACAATGAATAAATACTTATTTTTCAACTACATTTTCTTATGTTGTACTTATTTCTTTTTCATTACATTTTCACACAAGTCAGTCATATATATACATATCTAGAAGAGATTTATTTTATTTTATTTTATGTCCCCGGTTTTTAATTCTCGTTCTGCAATATATTAACACATTTCATATTTCTCATGAAAAGTGTTAAAACATTGCAGAACATAGTGTATAAGTGATAAATAAGTTTCGCCTAAAAATGACTTTTTTCTGCAGAATTCATGAACTTAATTGCTAAACCATTCTACAGTGTTCCTGATTTTGTTAAATCAAAGTTTGTTTGCTGCATTTATTGAATTGGATCTTTTGCTATCTAGGTCAGATTTTGCAATATCCTTACATTTTCAATACTAAATTAGGATAATTAATTTTACACAATTTGAATACTTTTAATAATCCAGTACAACAGAGTTTTGAATAATGAAACATTTATTTAACAAAAAAAAAAAAAAGAGAGAGAGAAATGTTAAAATTCTCATGATTTGCTGCTTTAGAATCTCATACGGAGATATACACAAAGTACAGTGTATAGTGTGTCTGAACAATTCATATTGCTCATTTATAGTACAGATTATATTCAACTTTTTTTAAAAACTTTACATGTAATATTAAAAAAATTATGTTCATGTAACTATGAAAATATTTATGCAATGTCATATATCTTTTAGCACTGTAATAAGATTCTTCTAATATATAAATGTTAATGCACTCTTAACTTTAATTTCTAGAGCAGAAAAAGTTATATTATTTTAAAATGTTCAGCCATATTTTAACATGGGATAATATATTTTTTGTATGATATTAAAATGTGCATTTAAAAATATTTCAAAGAAAGGACTACTTGAATATAAATCAAGTTGATAAGAATTTACCAGCTTTAAAAGAATATAGTATTAAGTAATCTTTTAAATAATACTGTAGAAGTTTCTTTAAAACAAAACTAAACGGACTGAAATATTTTCGTGTTAGAGGATATTGCAAAAAAAAAAACATATAAAAAAGAAATTAAGTTTATTAGAGTTCCTTTTATTTACATAGATATGTATATAAGCAAAATATTTAATAAAAATCAATGAAAAAACATCCACAAAAAAAGAAGTGAAAGAAATGTAATGCATAATTTAAATTTTCTTAAAAAAATCAAAACTTGTATTGAGTTTTTGGAAAATAATCTGATATTTTTCTTTGCATTGTTTTTAGCATCAAATTGTCAACAAACTGTTCGATATCGTCCATTATTTTATTCATTTCACCATTGAAATGTGAGTCTAAGTAACTCCGCATACTTTTCATGATGTTCCTCATTTCGGAAGATGTGGGAACAGAAGATGCGTTATTCAATTCATTTTCATTGTCGGAATTTGCATCAGTGATATTTTTTAGCTTTGAACAAACTGAAAAATGTTTTTGTCTGCCATAATTGGGGCTGTACACATATTATCATCATCTATTGTAATGAATTATTCCGGTAATACAATATAACAGACAAATCTGGCTGGTGTTTTCCGTATTTTGTTCATTCGCAAAAGGGAAATCTCTTTGTGTTATGAGAAAAAAAATGTTTGTAAATACGTAGTATAATTTATGGAAACCATAGTATTATTTCGTGTTAACTGATATTTCGTCTAAAGCGTTATCGTGTTAAGCGTATTTTACTGTATTTGGAAATTACATTAATAAATTCTATATAGCTTTTAAAAATTAATGAATTTTAAAACATTTTGTAAGTAAAATGCACATTGTCTCAAATTTTTTATGGATAAAATAATTTAATTCAGTTGCAAATGTGTTTGTACTATATAAATTCATTTAAAACATTTTTTCATGCATCATTTTACATAAAATTCTTTTTCAGAATTTGCACCATTCTTCTCCAATTGCAAAATAATTATAATTGTTAAGTTTTTCTCTCAGTAATCATTTTCTTAAAATTTATTGTCTGCATGATTATTTTCTTAATATTTTAATATCTTGATTTCTTAAAATATTCATACACATTTTATCTTCATGATCCACATTTTTCTTCTTATCTTATCTTATTAAAATATGCATACTTTTATTTATTTACTTAATTTTCAATTAATTTACTTATTTGCTGCCATTTGCCTAAGGCTTTCTGGAACTGATGTGACAAGACTTTGTCATTTATTAAAATTTAATTACAAACGAAGACCTTTGTGACAAAAGACAAAGGAATTTCATTTTGAAGTACTTTCTAATTATAATTTTCTCATTTAAATTCATCATTCGACCGTTTTGACGGAGAACTCGTTTATAAATCGGAACATTTTCGGGGACACAAAGAGTTCTTAAGCACTTACGGAACATTTTCTGTTATTTTCTATGAATAAATTTTCATCGAATTTAAAAGAATCGAAATGCAGATTTATTTTCGAAACAAGAAAACTGATGATTTTATTTTACTTTATGGAAGGTTTTGACCATTTTGTTTGGAATGCTTCTGAAAAATTTATGTCGTAAAATTATTTTGCTTTCGTATATATGAAGAGATTTTTAATTTAAGTTAAAAAAAGGAACTGTTTGAGATTTTTTTGGATATGTTAAATTATTACAAAACTTTTTAAAGAATGGACAAGATAATTAAAAAATTTAAAATTTAATAATGAATGTGAGTATATCATTACAATGTATGAAGCCTTTTTTTTCGATACTTATTTAGATAAAATGTATGTTAAAGGGCAAAATGCCTCGTTTATAAATGCATATATCCAGATTTAAGTTACAAATATCAAAGCTTTTCTAAATATGAACTATTTAAGGATTTATTATCATTTTATAATGAATAACTCCTTATTCTTTCCCATATGCGTAACAATAAATATATTAAAATAGCATCTAAATGTATTACCCGAAATCATTTGTATGTATTGATTCGTAGATTTATTCCAAAACGACCTACTTCAGTATTTGCTGTTAAACTAATGTAACTGAGATTTGTACAAAAATTTTGTATATAGTAATAATACACAAAATAACAATTAAAAATTGCCGGCTGGGTGGCGTGGATGGTTTTTCACTGGCCTTCGTCACCTAAGGTTGCGGGTTCGACCCGGTTCAAGTCTGTGGATTTTCATGATGCAGAAAATCGACAGCAACCATGTCGTATGATAATACGGCATGTAAAAGACTTCTAGATTGTCTATTTGGCTTGGGTGCTCTCGGCAAAATTAAATACTAGTACATATTTGCATCGTCAGAGCTCAAGTGTCCTCGTATAGGGAGGAAACTGGGCGTAAAAATTACCTGCGGTGATTGGTACCTATATATGGTGCCGCATTAAAAATAGATACTAGCTTCCGGGGAATGTACTATGTCTCCAATGGAAAAAAAATCTCAGTCCATTAGAAACAAAAAACGACTATAAATATATTGATTAATGATGATAAATCATTGTTTTGTAAGCCATAGCCTATCCAAACAATGACTCTGGCATTTAAAATATACTATACTATAGAAAAATCATGCAAAAGGTGATATTTCTAACAATTTCTTAATTTTATAAATGTCCTTAAAATAATTTAGGTAACTAGCAAAATTTTATAATTTTTTATGCGCATTATCTATGCTATATTTAAATATGAATCTAAAAATATTATTCAAATTCTATGCTACATATATCATTTAATGCTTTAGCACATAATGTTTGCATTATTTTAAAGGATATAGCCCCAAATAAAAACCTTTTTCCAACTTCAGCACTAAATCGCATACAATTTTACTGCAAATAATGTGCAAAAATAACAAATTTTTATACTACTATGAACACCAATTGAATATAAATCTTATTTTAACATAGAAATAATCTTTTAAGATATACAAAACGAATTCATGAAAAATATACATCTTTAAAATAATAATCCTTAATTCAATAAACTTTTTTAACATAAATATTTAAAGCTAATAATAATTTGTCAGATTCGGCATATTTACCTAAGGATTTACATTAATTAAAATATTTTATAAATTAAATAAAAATGATTTAAATATATTTAAATTCGTAGGTAAATGTTTTTATTTTAAATACTTTAATATATTTAAACGACAAAGTGCTGACACTTAGCATTAAGATATTTATTTTTAAAATTTATATCGTTACGTTTATATTTATAAAGCACACACAAAAGCAAAACTCGGTAAATAGTAAAATAACATAACACAAATATGATAAAAATATTTTTAAATAGAGCTAAAACTGGATGAAATATATATTTTCTGAGAATTCCTTTCTTAAACAAGTTGCCTGTAAAATGAGCTTTCCTGCTGCAGAAAGGATATGTTATTATTTATTCAGTGATCTAGAGAGAAGGCATATTATGTAAATCTCCTTTTGCGATTGCTTTCTTAATAGCGTGCTTTGGATGATGAGTTTTCAGATTGAAATTTCACTCATCCTGAAATCCCTATCATAAAATGTCTGCTTTTGGAGATTTATTTTCTGTATTATGTATGGCACTAAAAAACTAATTTTTGCTACTTTCTATTACTATTTAATGATAAGTGATATTACGGTAATTAAACACAAATGGCATGGAATGTTATTTTTGATTGATGGTTCCCATTATATTAAGTAGCTATCTGAAAGAAAACTCTTTTTTTTTTCTTTTCTGATATTCTTAATGGGTCATATTTTGTCAACTTTAATCTATTATTTTTCCCGATATGAATATTTATCATGGATGTACTATAAATAGTTAGAAAACAATTTTTACAAGTCAAGAAACCAAAAGTTTAACCGAAACTTTTTAAGTATATACCACAAGCTTTTCGAGAGAAAAAAATAATTATTGACGCTTTCAAATAAATGTGAACTATAGACTCTATTAACATGTTTAGTCTTAATACTGCAATATTTCTTAAAGTTTTCTTTTTCTAAAGAGGCTGCGGAATGCAAAATAAAACATTACAGACCTAGTACATTCTCTGGGAGCAGGTATCACTTTTTAGTGTGGCACCGTACAGATGGATACCAATTGCCCCAATATAATTTCGACTCCCAATTTCCTCTCCAACAGAAGGCACCTGAGCTCTGATGATGCGAAACTGTATTTGGAATTTAATTTTGCCGAGAGTATCTAAGACAAACAGGCACACTAGGGATATTTAACATGCTGCATAATCATACGACACGGACACCGACGATTTTCTGCATCATGTAAATCTACCAATTTGGGCCGGGATCGAACCCTCAAACATGGGTGCACAAACATGCGCCAAAACAACTACGCAAACCAGCCAGATATGTTTCTTAAACTACGATATAATATATTTATTTAAAACAGTTTTGTTTTTAGCAATTAAAGGAAGATTCTTTAAGATATTGAATAATGTCCCAGTCTTTCAACAAGACATATTGACATTGACTGATATAATAACATTGACTAATAATTTCAATCTTAATGAAAATGGAGAATTTAATTAATGCAAATTTAATTTAGATGTGATTGTTATTCTTTCCGATAGAATTATTTACTTGATTCAAGGAAGAAATAAGTTTTATTTTATGTATTTGAGTGAAATATTTCAATTTACTTTTAATACTAAAGATATAACTTCTATATTTTATTTTACAATAATCTCAGATATTTTTGTTAAACCTTGCAATTATACTTCAGGTGTATAAATACATTCCTATTAAAACATTGGAGGAACAATATGAACAACATTTTTCTGAGAAAAAATAAACATAAATATAATTATATAACAGTCTATTTTTAAATTTAATTCTCAGGACCGTTTACTTCTGTCCTTTTTCTATCTAAATTGAGAACGGAATGCTTGAAAACTTTACCTAGAACTATTTAAATTAAATTTATTCGCTTAGCAATTGTCCATAACACATGCTCCGGCTATTTCGTTCATTTCTTTTACACAATCGATTGCTTCTATTTTTAGTAAATGTTTTGCTGCTGTCTCACTTAATGTTAAGTTAGTAGAAAATACTCAGTGTTTTTCTTGATAAACAATTTGCTAATACGGGTATTCTTTGACTCAATAAAAAAATTTTCTACTGAATAATACTGTTTTTGAATTATATCAATGTTAAAAAAGAATACATTTTTTCAGATATCCGTTCCTTATTTCTTTCACTTTTTAACAAATTTACATTTTCAGAATAACGCAAGACTTAAATCCTAATACTGAATCCTTTAAACCCGATTAATTAATCGACCCATGACAACATACTGCATACTAACCAATATAATTTATTACACAAAAACATCTATGCTTCCTAAGAAATATTATTTAAACATTTTAATGTAATCCATGCGCCAGCTTTCAACCAAATATAATGAAACCTATTTTTAATTCGTAACTTTACTTTTGAATTTAAGGTATCCAACTGACATAAAATTTTAGATTTTGCCAAAAATTTAAAGTTTTTTTTATGATTTTATTTTATGGATCATCTTATCATCTTTATAAAAATATATCAAGTTTTTACTTTCCGTTCACAATAACAAAAATTATAAGTGTGTATTAAAAGCAAATGCTATTACTCTTTAAGCAAGATGTCATACTTTAAAATGCGTTTTACTTGAAACTTGTATTTTGGAAAATGCTCAAACGGGGACAGAGATTGCTAAAAACGTTCAGAAAATAATTACCTGAAGTTTTTTGGGTATGTTCTGTATGATATTAGAAGTGTTTTAACAATCGGATTCATCAATCACTGCTTTATTAAAAAATTTACAGTCCCTTATGTGAATATAATCACAGTTACTTAAAACAATTTCATATAATAACTAAGATAAAGTGCTCTAGTTTTGTAAAACGTAAAATGTCTCTTATCCTGGAGGTCATTTTAATAATGCATATAAGCATAGCACCATATCAGAATTGAAAAATTGAAAATTCGTTCATAAACTTTTGGTACAGCATGGACCACGTTTATGTTATTTTTTATCAATTTTTACCCATTTTTTCCCCTTTTTAGTAATAATTATTTATTTTTATCATCTTATTATTAACATATTTTTTATAATGTACTAAACAAATCTAAAAACCACAAAAATCCCTATATCCTTTTTTTTACTTAAATATTAACTTAAACATTAATGTTCTCCCACTCAGTTTATAGTTCCATGTTGTAGATTATTTCCCAATCATCTTTTGCTCAATTTAGACCCAAGACGTAGCTGCTGCTGTATAAGTCATATCAATGATACGGGACCTCTAAGCTACAGGGAACCCAAAATGTGTAAACACATTCCCACTAACTAAGAAAATCCCCATATCTAAGAAAAAGCCCGAAGGAATTTTCAAACAGAGCCCTTCAGAGCTAACTACGCCAGTGCTTAGACCTGTCAAGTAGCTCGAATTGTAAGCATTTTTGTGTGACATATGAAGTTATGCCAAAATCAATAATATCTTAATGATCGGTTTATATTTCTATTGATTCTGTGTGACAAGAATTAGTACATTTGAAAATCGTAGTTAAATTTTGTTGTTTTCTTTCGAACTGCTTAAGATTTGTACACACATAAACTCACACGCAAGTGTGTGTGCGTGCGTGTATGCTTTTATTAATTATTTAAAAATAAGAATCCGGAGATATTTATTCAAATTGTTTCGTCACATCAATATTCTTCAACGTCTTTACATCTAGCATAATTTATCATTATTTAATAATTTAGAGTTGATTTAATTTTTACTTTTTTGTGAATTAATTCAATAAATTTAACTTTAATAAGGATACTTATATATATATTTCTTAACTACCTTCTTTGATAAGTATTATATTGCAATTCATTTTTAATTGCTAATGAATTACAATAACTAAAACTTATAATTTGAAGTTATACACACACACACATATATATATCTATATATGTCAGGTTTGAAAAGATTAGCTTTAAAATTAAGGGAGTAAGAAATAAAAATAGAGCAAACTCTTTATCATCGCGTAAGGATTTGTGGGTAAGTAAGTCTATTTAAAGGTGGAGCGAGCGCTGACGAAGGCGAACGCGTACTGGAGAGAGGTGGCTGGTGGACTCCTGGCCGGATTACCGTCTATTGTTCTATAGTGTTGCGCGCCTAATGGACGCCATATTGGATATTAGATTATTATAAAGAAATAAAAGAAGAGTTTGTCATGTAAATGCCTCATCATTTAACCGCAGACTGGGCTGTCATATATATATATATATATATTATATTATATTATATATAAAATATAAATATAATTTTTGAATTATTTTTTATTCATAAAAAAGTTATACAGTTGCACTTGTTTGTATCATTGATTCAAACCTAAAATTTTCGTAGTAAAAATTCTAATAAATATAAGCTAAAAACGTAGAAATGTAGTTATAGCAATTATAAAAACTTACAAAAAATAAGTAAAATTTATTTTCAAACGTCACTAATATGCATTTTGAGTAAAAACACACCGCCTGATTCTTTTTCGCATTATTGACACACTGACTTTCCTTATCAGAAACAAGTTAAAACATTATTATGGAAGAATTCTTACATCTTTCTAGCTTAGAATTTTAAATATTAAAAAAATATAGATCTACATGTTTGGCATGAACAAATAATAGAATCTTTTGAAACATAAGTTACAATTGCGATTGGAAGAAAGAATTTTTTTCTATTTTACTACATATAGATTTATTGGGTATGTATAGATTTTGATATAAATCATTTTATTTACTATGATGAAAGAACTTTTGGAATTTATACTTTCTTTAGCTGTACAAGATATTTTTTTTTCCGAATTTTAAAAATATTTTCTATTATATGCTTAAACATTCATTTGCGCAGCTGTAATAAATCTTTAATTTATAATTAATAAAAATATTTTTAAAATTAAGTAGCTTTTCTTATGAGAAACTTTTAATTATCTCTTCGGGCTAAAAACCATATCGTAGTTTAAGAAGGCATGAGAATCAGACACACACTCACACACAACAATTTCAACTTAGGAAACTCTATTAGTTGGAAAAATAATTTAGGACGGTTATCTATTTTTGGAAATAAAAACTAGTTACATAGAAAACATTTTTATTTATTTAATATCTTTTTTGTGTGTATTAAGGGATGTATTTCTTTCCAATGACATTTTGATTATATTAATTTATTTTCAAAATAAAAAAGTTCTTCTTCAAAATACTTCATACGATTCAAATTTTATTAGAAAAGCACTATTTTCAAAAAATATTCTTTAATTCCATGATAAAATCAAGCACATATTTTTAAATATTTGTTAATTTTTTAATTATTTAACAAGTATAAGTGTATTTATAAATAAATGCATTGCTAAGTTTCTTAAAAAAACATCCATTTATATATGATTTAATTTAAAATTCGAGAGCCAAATGCTTAATTTTATATTTAAATATGTAAACAAATTTTAAGGAAACATTATTTTAATTATAGAAGTTTGTGATAAGGAAATTCAATTGCTGTAAAAATAAGCAAAATGCGCTTTGATAATTCACAGGTTTTTATATTTTTCATAGTTATTTTAAGTATATTTCGTAAGGGGTTCTCTTCGGGTCTTCTACTAATCTTTTGGAGGAAATACTTCTCAAACACTGTTTGATTGGATAATCCCTTTCTATGAATTAATCGTTTTGTATATAAAGTAATATTGCTATTAAAGTCAAATGAATTACGTAAGAAAGAGAGGAAAAGGAAGTTAGCTATTCAACATGTGTAATTCGCAAATTGAAGAGTACAACAATGGGCTATTTGGTCTATCCTGTCCAATTCGGGGTTTTCCGTCCCCTTTGACAACTGCTCTCCGTAAACTAACGTCACCACTAAATAGAGTATAAATATAGTCAATGAGTGAGTGAGAGAATATTAACGTCTCACTGATTAGCAACACGAGGGCTTTTGGCGACGGTCCGCGTAATTTTGAACCATGGTCAAGTGACAAGGATGACACCTGAAATGGGACCCCCTCTCACCTAACTACCACACCACACCAATGGGAGGACGTTTGAGCTCTCGACAGATTTAACTTGCATCGCTCCCCTACACGGCGGGTCTTTAGTGGTACTAGGATCGAACTCATGACACGCTAGCCATGATCCGATGCCTAGACCACTCGGCCACCGCGGCCGCAAATAGTCAATGAGATAGGGAGTAGTTATTATGTGGACAATATGGCCAGTCGCTTAATATAGAATTATAGTTGCTATTAGAAGTTAGTAGAAAGTTTCTCCTGGGTAATGTTCAGAACTTGAATCTCATAAAAGATAAATACCCATTATTTATTACTAGATTATTGTCTTGACTACATGTCATAATCAGATTTAAGGTTAGATTAATAAAAGGGGCTTATTATGAATATCTATTAGTTTTCATTTCGTATCCTATTTAATGGCGTCTCATTTACTACTGCATTCGCTGCATGAGCCTGACTTTCACCTCAGCCAATATGAGGAGGAGGTACCACGACAAGAGTTAATATTTGAATCGTCGTTGTCCCTGATGAAAGGAGAAGACGATTTAAGTGGATATTAATTAATGCAGACTAGTATCTGCATTTACCGATAAGTGCTATTTTTTATATTAAGTATATATATTTAAAGCAGATTAACTATGACTTACTTCTAATGGGTTTTAATTAAACATAAATAAAACTTGATTGAAGGTATAAAACTAAAATTGTTGTGTGTTTTAAACTGGCTGTTCCTTACATAAACCCTCACAGAAACGCGAGTGGACGTTCGTTATAATATAAATGCCCAATATAAATAATTTATGCTAAATTTAATTAAAATTAAAGACTTTTGCATCATGAATATCTATTAAACGTATATTTTAGATGATTTTTCGGTATCTGATATGTATATTAGAAATTCGGAGTATTTTTTATGCTTGCAATCGAAAGCAGCTTGTCAGACAGTTTTTGATTTATTATTTATACGTAAGGTATAACATAAGAACAAATTTTCAAATGTAGGCATTTGAGAAACATCTACATTAAAAATAAAGAATATTTTTTTTTTGGTCGAACACTTTTTACTTATTGAATATATTATTTTATATACGCTAGAATAATTAAATAGCTAAATCCATTGAGACTACACTTGGATATGAAACTATTTAGTTATTAAGTATTATTTAATGATCTATTTCTCGATAATGCCATATGACACATTTTTAATGGAGAAATATTTTAACAACAGCTGTTCAGATGGTGATCACTTTGCAAAATCTGAAAGCAAGATTAATGATCTTTTGATTGCTTCCATTTCGTTATGATAATTGCATAATAATTAACAGGAGTGTCACAAGTGGTGCAGAAGTTGCATTTGTTAATTTCTTTTTTAATCTTCTCACATTATGTTAAAACTGTACAAAAAAGATTAATATATTACTTTTATTCCAAACGTGAATAATTTCAATAACTTAAAATTGAATGATATTTTATTGCTATTTTTATGATTTACCAAGCTGTGACAGATTCTCACGCATGTTTAACTTAACTAACCTCGGGAACTGTTTTATTAAGACGTTTACTATGACAATCACGCCTTATATTTAAAGAAACCATGATGTATGTAAGTGGTCTTTATTACTTAAGTAAGAAAGTTGTGAAGAGAAGAATTAGTCGGCATTATGGAAGCCTTACTGTGAGATCAAAACAACTTTACAAAAAGGGATACAGAGCGTGTTTATATGAATATCTCTCTCTCTCTCTCTCGTATCCTGTTACTTGAATTTGAATATATCACAAATAAATAATTATTATGATTTTCACTATTGGTTAAGGACAAGTCAAGAAAATATATTTTCCGTATCATTAATTTGCTTTTATATTAATTATTCAGAAAGTGAGTTAAATGGTTACAGATGAAATGGTTGATGATGATATTTTAAAAGAATAACTATATCTGCTGCTATAAATGAAGCAAACTCGTGCGCGTTAAAAGGTATCAAATATATTGCATTTTAATTATATATATATATATATATATATGTGTGTGTGTGTGTGTGTGTGTGTGTGTGTGTGTGTGTGTGTGTGTGTGTGTGTGTGTGTGTGTGTGTGTGTGTGTGTGTGTGTACTTTCTCTGTGTACCTTCATTTGCTGTATCTTTTAAGGATAATTAAGTTAGATCTAAAATTAAATCCCTAGACCACTTTTAACATTTATATTCCGTTAAATCTTCAAGTATTAAATTTATATCTCATTTCTGCCTCTTGAAGAATACATGGCCCTAAACAGAACTTTTTGCTCCGACCATTAAGTTTTATTACCTCGTATGTCATGCTTAACTTTCAAATATACCTCTTCAATAAGAAGTGTACTTGAGAAACATCTGCCTAAGTGGCTGCTGACTCTGATACTTAACGCGTGTCCATTTTTCTCTTAGCAAGCAGATCTCAAAATATCTTCGTTGAATAAAGAACGTTTAAACAAAATGTCTTGATGTTACTCGGAAACACGACATATATATATATATATATATATATATATACTTTCTCTGTTATCTTCTTTTTTCTGTATCTCTTTCTCTGACACTTTCTGTACCTTCAATTGTTATGCTTCTTGGAATCCAGTTTCATTCTCTTTTGTCCTTGTAGGTAATACAACTTTATCACTTCTTATTTTAGTTTATTTTCTTATATTCTCTCTCTCCCTCTATCTCTATATAAGTACCGAACTTACTCGAATCTAAGCCGTACGTCTTTTTCCAATAATTGCGCTACGGTAAATCGGTTGCGGCTAAGAATTGAAGGGGAAAAAAATCGTTGGAAGGGGCAATTAAGAAATTACAGGTTCATATAAATATTAAAACCTCTCATAAGTAGTAAAATAACAATTATATACTTCTTATCAATTTTTATTTTAATTTCGCAATTTTGAATATCGATAAACCATTTTACCCTATTTTTCATTTTTCACAAAATCTTCAAGAGAATTTGTGGCTTGGCTTAGAATCAATGGTGGCTTAGATTTAAATAAAAACGTTATACAGGTTTGTCAAGTGTATTTCCATTTTAATTAAAATATTGATTGTTTTGTGGTAGCCACAATTTAGTCTTACAATTGATGAGACTGGATATACTGGCATCATGGTTTATTTTACAGGTAGAAAACTACTCCCACACACAAAGTAAAAGATCGTTAACACAAGCGTAACGACATTGCAAAAATAAGCAGTGCAGGCAAACTTTCCTAGAAACGGATGTTTATATACAAAACGCCAACCAGAAATTCCCAAACTCATATGATTTCTATGGAAGGTTCTGGTTGGTGAACAGTTATTGTACGATGTGGTTTTATAACGACTAATCTAAATCCGCTGATTACATAACTTTTAAGTGTTAAACGTTACGGTTAACTCCCTTCAGGCTTGTAACAAACAATTAATTATTTCGCGAAAACCTGGAGGATCATATATATATATATATATATGATCCTCCAGGTCTTAGGTATATAACTATTTTTTGTATATTTTTGTAATATATATATATTTGTGTCTGATATTTCCAAGTCAGCATCCAAAATTTTGTGTAAAAAAACAGTAATGATCACATCTTTTCGTGTAGAGAAACGAACTCAGGTGATTCTAAAATATTCATTGGAATGAATACTTACTTCCAGAACTGCTAAATAATAAATTTTTAGTTTATTTTTTCAATTGGAAAGTAAAGCGTGGAAGCATTCATACGAAGACCATAAGACCATAAAATTTAATGAGCTGGAATTAAATTTGTTATGTTTAGAATATCTTTCCTGAGAAATAATTAGGTGTTTAATTTAAGACTCGAATATGTTATGGAAAATAAAAGTGAAATGGTAAATAGGCGATTTTGTTTTACATATATATATATATATTGGGTTGGCAACTAAGTAATTGCGGATTTTTTTTAGAAAATCAAAGACAATTTTTTCATGGAACTAAATAACTTTATTCTGTAATGTATTGCCCATTTTGATCAATGGCCTTTTGCCATCTTTCAGGCAGCAACATAATCCCACGTTCATAAAACTTCTGGTTTTGATTAGCAAAAAACTGAATCAGGTACGATTTGACATCATCATCATTATTGAAATTTTTACCATTCAAGGAGTTTTGTAAAGATCGAAACAAAAAGAAATGAGATGGTGCAAGGTCAGGACTATATGGTGGATGTTGCAAAACATCCCAACCAATCTCCAATAATTTTTGCCGAGTGACCAAAGATGTGTGTGGCCTTGCATTGTCATGATGGAATACAACACCTTTTCGATTTGTCAATTCGGGCCGCTTTTCTTCAACTGCATTGTTTAATTTCGTTAGTTGTTCAATGTAGACATCAGAATTGATCGTTCGGTTGGGTGGTAAGAGCTCAAAGTAGACAATTCCTTTGTAATACCACCAAACTGATAACAAAACCTTCTTTTGATGAATATCACCATTTCATGTTGTTTGAGTTGGTTCAACTGGCCTGCTCCACGATATTTTCCGCTAGATATTGTTGTAAACAACCCATTTTTCATCGCCAGTTATCAGTCGTTTTAAAAATGGATCATTTTTATTACGTTTCTTTATCAAATAGCAGCTGTTAATGCGTTGCGTTAAATGCGTTTCTTTCAGTTCGTGAGGAACCCATGTGTCGAGTTTTTGAACATAGCCAAGTTGTTTTAAGTGATTTTCAATGCATGTATGTGATACATGAAGCTTCTCTGCAATCTCACGTGTTGTACTGTGACGATCCGAATCGATTATTGCTTTGATTAGGTCGTCATCAACTTCAACTGGACGACCAGATCGTTTTTCATCTTTGAGTGAAAAATCACCAGAGCGAAATTTGGCAAACCAATTTTGACACTGCCGTTCTTTTAAGGCTTCGTCACCAGAAACAGCATATAACTTTTTATGAGCTTGCGATGCGTTTTTCCCTTTACGGAAATAAAAAAGCAAAATATGACGAAAATGTTCCTTTTGATTTTCCATTTTTCAACGAACGCCAAACGAAAACTACGCAACCGATCAAAAAACTTTTTTTTACTGATTGACAGCTGAATTGCCAACTATCAAATAACAAAATGTGTTTTACATTTGTACTAAGTCTGCAAACCTAAAAATTCAACTGAAGCCATCTATAAGTGAATCCGCAATTACTTAGTTGCCAACTCAATATATATATATATATATATATAAGTTACTTATCCTTACATATATATGTAAGATATGCATATATGTGTATTTCCATGTAAAGTAAATTTTATTTCAACAACTTGCAAAAGATCCAATTTGTAACGGAATCGCTTGTTATTTCTATTACTATATTCAATTTAAGAACAAAAATTATATATACCCCTTAATTTTGCAATTCATCTTCATAAGTACAAAGTATACAAATCGTTTAAAGAGAATATTTTTTTTAATTAAAATTCTACCATGTTTGCAAAACTATTGTTCATTCATATTTATTAAACTGTTACTCTTTTCTATTATTATGTAATATATTACTCTAATTCTTTAATGTCTATTTATATACTCTGTTTATAGAAAAAATCTTCATGTTAAGATTTCAATCCTATTATTACGGACTGTTGCCAAAATTAAAATTTTTCTTTCCATCCGTAATCATAGATATTTGGTAGTTTAATGTTTTACTTGAAAAACTCCTATGAAAGAAAGTTTATAAACTGACTATATTATTTACCGTTACCCTTATTTATTTAAGTAATTATATTTGAGATATTAATAGTGTAATAGCTATCGTTATATTGACTGTAACGGTGGCTTTACTGAGCAGCAGAAACGCCTTCTAACGACCAGACATCTTCAGTAAAGGCCAGGTGATGAAAGAATGTGGTCGCTATGAAAGTTTGGCTACGGCCTTTGATCATTATTTTTGTTTATGGTTGAAACGAGTCCAATTCTCTTCTACCCTGTGACCCAGCTAAGGGTGTGGAAGGAAATAAAGGATCATTCAACGTGATAAATTTCAATTATTTTATTTACTACTTTACGATTCAAACACAAATAGCACTATAAGTAGGGTAATTCAGTCAAGCAATAGACAGAAAAGACGAAATTCACGTTTGGGGAGAATATGTTCAATAATGCGGGTCTTCTCTCTCTCTCCTTAATATTAATTTACACAGAGCTTAGATATTTAATGTCCGCCTAACGACCTTAACACTCTAAACATCCACTTAATATAAGGCAACAGTGCCTGAACTTATGCAGTCTTCTAGTCAATCCAACTTAACTTGAACACTTCTTGCTTATAATCTTTTACAAGAACTTTAACCCAATTCTGGTTATCTTCACCTTGTAACTATCTTGTCACCTCTTGTTAGTTAAACTTCTGACTTTAAAACTTTCTGTTTACTATTCTCTTCACTTCTAATTCCTTAAAATTCACTATTCTCTTCACTTCTAATCCACTCACTATTCACTAACTAAAAAACTCACGAAGTAGGCATAATATAATAAACTTAATTTGCGTATCACGTTTCCATCTGTAGAGGAAGATTGATTAAAATTTGCTGGCCCAAAAGAATACACAAAAGGACTTGTTAATTGAAGGTCGCGTATAGATCCGTCACACGGTATATGTTGTATTCGTGTGCAACCCAACTTATATTATTTAATAATTGTTACACTAAAGGAAAATTCATTAAATCCAACCCCGAAGTCAATACCCTTAGTTATAATTTGTAACTCTTAACGCACTAAAATAATTTGCCACAGAGTTTGATTTTATAAAAAATTTATTTATTATAATGCATTAAATGTTGAATGAAGTTGAACTAAATTAAAATTAAGTAGTTTTATAACATTTTCGAGCAAAAGAAAAAGTATTTTTATCTCCTATTTTACTTAACTTTTTTTTTTTTTTGGTGAATAAGAGTTTTTTAGAAAATTCGTGCATTCCAAGAAATTGCATGCGTGGACAATATTACTTAGCTAACTGAAAATTCCATCTTATTTGTAAGCGAATGGATTCCCTTCAATCTGATTCCATTAAAATTCATGATATGCATTATAGAATAAATCTGAAATGTGTGATCTTTTGTCGCTGGGGATATTTGTTGGAGGACTTAGCCCTGTCAAGCTGTAATCTCACTTCACTTCATTTTCTGTGACTGTGAAAAATTCTCTGTTAGAGCGTGCCGATTTAAAATCAATTTTAGTGAAATTATATCTTTCGAATTTCACCCTTACAGAATTTCAAATCTTATTTGATAAACATAACGTTTAAAAACTTATTCATACACCTCTCTTATTGCAAACTTGTAGTTTTTCATAAGTCAATAATTAGATTTTTAAATGTGGTGAATAGAAAATAGAATTTGCGAAGTTCTTTGAATATTTTAGACTGTAGTCATTTGAAGTTTTTAAAATATAAACATAGCACTGCATTGTATATCTTTTGTTTCCCGTGCTTTCTAAGACGAGAGACCAAAAATCGCCTATATTACGATACTGTGAATTAAACATTTGTTTTATATAAACCTAAAAGACTAAGAAAACATCTCATACTTTAAATAAGTACTCAAAAATGTGAGCTGCAATTAACAAAACTTTTCTTTTGTTCTGCTCATTTATACACTGATGAGCATAAGTTGACCCCTTAATTACCGATTAAAAAATACTCGATTCGCAGCCCAGTTCCACTGTGTTTGACATAGGCGCGCATATGTAGTGTATTGGGGAGTAAAAAAAAAGGCAAAAATAAACAATTTTTTCTCTGAAATAAGAAAATTCTTTACAAACACTCTCTGCCAATGTTATTTTATTACATTCCAAAGCCTTCGGAATAGTTTTTAGTCTCAATGAAAAGAATGATATTTTAAAATGACGGATATATACGTCCGGGGCACAAAACTCACTGGATGTGGGAGACGGATCTATACGCCAGAAGCCTTTAAAAATTAAAAAATAAGTTTACTATCACTGATTTTTTAAAAAACCTCTGTGCCTCTTAAAAAAATTGGTAAACAAAATAATGAACGAATGCTTTTTTAAATTATTCAATTAAATTAGATTTTCGCTGATATTATTTAGAAATTAAGAAAATTCATAAGGCAGATCAGTAAAAATCGCTTAACACAAAACTAAGGATACGGAATTAGTTTTTCGTGGTAAAAAGATATAACAAAAAAATAAAAATAAAACATATATCAACAAAATTAAGTTTTTATATTTTGCTTTATTTATCTAGATATTTATGATTGTGTCTAATAAAAATTAACGAAACGAAAACATTTACAAGAACTTATAAGAATTTAAAATCAAATTTTTACGTTTTTTGAAAAACGCAGCACATATTGATTTTTTTAAAAAAATAATCTGATATTTTTCTTTGCATTTACTTTTATATCATCCAATTGTCGACAAATTGTTCGATCTTATCCATTTTGATATTCATTTCATCATTAGAGAATGTCCGTCTTAATAACTGCGCATACATTTCATGATGATCCCCATTTTGGATGACATGGGAAAAGGAGCTGTATTATTTAATTCTTTTTTGCCATTTAATCTGTACCAACGATAATTTTTGAACTTTGAACAAACTCCTAAATGTCTTTGTCTACCATAATTTGGGCTACATACTCATTATCACTTTCTACTGCAACGAATTCTTCCGATGATATAGTAGGACAGTCCAATCCGGCTGTAGTTTTTTGTATTTTGCTAATTCCCAGCAGAGACATATTTTCGCGTTAAGGAATTTTCGTTTCGAGTTAAGAGAAAAATAATCGCATGACAATACATAGTAGTTTTTCGGAACAGATGTATTATTTCGCGTTAATCGATATTTCGTCTTAAGCGTTTTCATGTTAAACTCATTTCACTGTAATTCAAATTCTATCCTGAGCGATATTAGTTTCTCTCACGTTTCTAAAGATTTATACGATAATTTTTCAAAATTTTGTAAGCAATCATACAAGAGCAACTTCTGAAAGATGTATCGCAATGGAACGGAGTTGAAAGCTTGGAGGTAGCTAGTCTCAAGTGAAAGTAGCGATATGGCTCAATTTGTTCCTAGATGGGTTTTCCAGATTATGGAATCAGCTCTAGGAGACCGAACAAATTTCATAAGACCATTACAAGACACCCGAGAGCCGCCACAACCCAGAATAGCCGTTATTTTGCTTTAATTGGAATGCTCAATAGAAAATGACAGCTACTTATCTCGTAAATGAACTACCCGCTGCATCTGGTACTTCAATTAGAAGTATACTGTTTACTGAAGGCTTAATCCCAATTACCGAATCCCATTCATTCCAAGTCACAAGACAGACAGGGTGCAAACTTGACAACACTATACTTGAACACGATAGAGGAGGAACATGTGTTCGCTGCTGAATTGATATTCATGCTGAACACTGATTCTCGATGTGTTCACATATGGATAGCAGGGACTTTTACCATTCCTGTACTATCGAAGAAGTAACCACTATGAAAATGATTTTTATGTTCTGGAAAAGTGAGGAGCTGGCGAGTACACAAAGCTGCACGTCTTCCAAGAAGTCAACTTTGACTACTCTAAGGTACAAGGATGAGGGCTTAAAACTTTGCATAAGGCTTTTCAAATGGTTATTTGGCGCGTAACCCATTTTATATGGATGCTTCTGTTCGTCCACACAAAGTTAGTTTGGTCGACAAATGCCTCGAAATTGAGGATATTCAAATGACGGGGTGGACAGCCATATCTGTAGAATCTCATTCATATGAGTATTGGGGCTCATTCACCTTCATTTAGAACACTCCGGAGCTAAGAAGTGCCTGGATGGCGAAGAATGGGATTTATAGTCCCACAATCTAATAACCAGTCTCTTACACATTTCATTGTGAGAGCTGCATTGCTATTGAAACCAACATACCTTGTACTAGAACCTCCAAAAGAGCCGTAGTCTACATATCATTTTTTGAATATCATGTTTTCATGAGCATAAATCAGAATCATGACTGGGTACCATTAGAGACTTATAATGATCTTATTGGTAATAATTTTTCAGATATTTCTATGCAAAATTATTTTTAAATTTCCTTTTAATGCAGTCGGATTGCGGGTTTGAAATGTAGTATCACTAAAAACCCGTCGAAATGTGATAGGCACGTATGCCTCTTAATTCTCCTTTGTATTTTCTGTCTATTGTTAATAAATATTTCTTCATCTACTATTAACCTTTTCTTCTGATCACCCCACGTATTTGTTATTAAAACATTTTAATGAAATATTTTTAAATAATTTATTTATTAATAATGTATTTTGTGGTCCAAGTGTCACCTACCAATCCATTATATTTAGTAACTGAGTTATATGCTTTCCTTTTTTTTTTACAGAAACAATTTTTGTCAAAGTCCAGGTCTATTAAAATCATCAACAGTCGATTTCATATTCTGTTTATTTTGTTTTTATTTACATATATTTTGTTTTTGTGTCTACTTTTATATCTTGTGTTTGTTCCTGCATGGGTTGATAAATATGTTCATTTAAATACGTTGTTCTGAATGGTATTAACATGTTTATAGCTATGGGAGAAATCCAGCGTATTCTTCATGAATTTGCAACATAAAATTTAGAAGCTGTTTTTTGCTTAATTTAGATTTTAATTTCAAATCTGTTGGAATGTCGATAAGCTGTTGTCTTTCTTTCGTTATAAGTGTTTCTCCCCCCCCCTCCCCTACAAATAGAAAAAAGGCATTTCCCATTATAAAACTATTTACATTTGCAAAATATTGCATTAACGAGTACAAAATTAATTCATGGAACTCGAGATATTAAACAACAGAATATTCACAATCTAGTATGTACTTTAGAATTTTAATGACTGGTTTGGGCTTTGTACTTCTGGTTATACAAACTTTATAAAGAACGTGAATCCCTTTTGCGTACTTATTTATAATGTTTTTATCGATTTTTTATTTTGACTCGTGGCACCCCTGGACATTCCTTGTGGAACCCCAGGGGGTTCCATGGAAAACAGTTTGAAGAACAATGCCTCGCATCAACACACGTTTAAGCGGAAATGGATTACTGGTTTGATGTGCATGTGACTTGGAATTCATACATAGAACATTTGTGACTGCCTCTAACAAAACTTAAAGTAATATCATATAATTCTATTACAAGTAACATATAATATTTTAAGTTATTCTTTATTAAGAGTACATTGAAGTTGTATACATCTTTATGAAACACCCTGTATAACATTAAACAAAATTTTACATTAATATTTTGGCTTATATTTATAAAGATCACTGTAAAAATTTAAAATCAACCTTCTCGCAGTACAGTGCATTGAAATTGTATACATCTTTATGAATTACCCTGTATAACAGTAAACAAAATTTTACTTTAATATTTTTGGCTTATATTTTATAAAGGTTACTGTAAAAATTTAAAATCAATTTTCTCGTTGCACAGTGTGAAATTTGATATACTACATTACTACTTCAAAGTCATAATGAAGACTTCATTTTCCATGATTGTATATAATTTCTTGCACTGAAATATTCAGTTACTCCCATGATAGGTCTTGGCAGTTTCATGCTTATGAATTTGCAAGTGTTCTACATATATTTTACATATGCAAATTTTAATTTGACGCAACGGCATAGAAGAATGTGTCTTTATGTTGAAACTGAGAACTAACTTATGTCAGGGGTGAAAACTAAGGATTAAAATTCCATTTAGGCTTCTGCTTTAATTTAACATGGTTTCAAAGGCCCGGGTGTGGATTGTAACTTTCCATCAAATGGAATTGATTTACATTTCTGAGGGACGTGATGAAACTCTGATAAATTGTGGTCTCAATGAGGTTTCAACAAGTAACTTTAAAATGATCCTGAAGAGCTACATTATTCAATAGGTATAAATGTTTTATGTTATGTAACACCACTACTCGAATATATATTCATGAAGTACTTTTCGAATATTCCCAAACCTTGTAAGAAAGTGGAAAATATAAGATTTTACTTTCGAAAATGGTATTTATTTATGTTTTTAGAAAATTCCATTAAAGAAAACATGACGATAACAGTGTTTTAAGAAACAAATAGGGCATTGTATATTATATTGCGAAATTTTTTCGACCAGATAAATATGCATTCACTTAGTTTTAAATACCTCTTTTTCTTCCTCTGTCTTTAATACACAATACGATTTTCCAACTATTTTATCTTTATTCTAAGTAACATCATTAAAATTCTTGTTTGAAACTCCACATCGATTCACGAAAAGGAGTTAAAAAATTGTAAATTATAATTGGTTTACTCTGACCATTAAACATACCCTTAAAACAACTCCGTCTAACGAAAAATGATTGGAACAAAACATTTTGCAGTAGATAAAGTTTAGTTTATTTGCAATTGCAATTAAAATAATGTAATACTACAAAATTTATTTAATTAATTAATTATAAAAATCCTTAGAAAAAAATTATACTCAAACTATAAGCAAAATAAAAAAAAAAAATTCCCATTAACATTTTTATGTTTTACTAATGTCAATTTTAAGAATTTGTTTTTACATACTACTTCTCTGTATCATTTCTCCATATTATAAAAATAGATCTACTTATTAAAGAAAATACTGTTTTTTCCCTAAAATAAATCTTATATTACCATTTTATTAGACCTTCAAAGCAAGATTTAAAAAATAATTTATTCACAAAGATGTTTCCGGGAAACTCAGGCATTGTTGAGCGAAGTATTTACATAATAATGTAATTTAAACTATTTTTTTTTTCCCTTTTTGTAATATTGGTACTTATATATTTTTTTAAAAAAAAAACTATGATCTAGACGAGAAGAACAAAAAAAATAATAATGTTCAATACACATAAAGTGCACTTTACAGTTTAGTGAAAAAGGTGAAAATGTATTTCTCGTTAGTTTACACTTAAGAAAATGATTTTGTGCTTTATGTATATAATGTAAACACACTATTTGGTAGAATTTTAGTTTGGAAAAATAAATTTAAAATATCTCATTTTAAAACTTTTCTAAAACAATAAGTTTTTAATGCTTACACAAACCAGGGTTTAATTTTTAAGAGGTAGAAAACTTCATTATAAAAATTTTTTTTATAATGAAAGCTCGGTTTCGAAATTTTGTTTTGATACGTATTAGTAACAATAATTGCGAAATGTTATTTGCTTTCAGCTTTTTATTAGTTTATTTTTTAATATTTGATTCTCATTTAAAGTTTATTATTAGAGACACAAAAAAAAACATATCATTTTAGAAATGTGATGTATGTATTTAAAAAGTATATCATTTACAAAAATAGAAATTCATATAAATATAATGAAAAGTAGCATTATATTTAAAAGGAATAAATAATGTTGAAAATTAATAAAATTCCCAATAATAAAGTGATACTATAAAAACTGCGTTAACTGGAAATAAACCATAATTTTTTTTAAAAATTATTTGTATAAGCTTTTAAAATTTTAATTTTAGTCTTTATTCGAATTTTATCTTTCATAAAATCGTGATACACTAAAAAGAACCATTTTTTCTTTAAATTCTTAAACTACTAAACATTTCAATTTTCTTATTAAAAATTCAAAATGCGTTTTTTAATAAATTTCCTTAAAATTTAAATTTTTGATAAATTTATTTATTGGCAGTTAATATATATGCCATCCTTTTTTCATTCTGAAATAGCACCGATGCATGAACATGATAAACTTATCTAGTATATAATTCATAAAATATTTATAAAAATTTTATCTGAATATGTATAAATTTAATCGGTTTCACGCGAATGATTTGAAATAAAAAATATAACATATTTAATTAGTCTAAAAATTCAATTCAATACTTGATTAAAATAACATTCCTTTAAACAAAGAATTTTGCTTAGCAAGAAATTAGTTATCTATTAAATAATTAATTATTATGAATTATTTCCTTACATTTATATCAAGCATGCGTCATTTTAAAATTTCTTGATTAATGTGTTCTATTTTTATTTAATTTGTGTTATAGAAGTTAGACATAAATATTTAAAACTACTTACCTGATCTTTGTTAAACGTAGAATCATATTCAGTTTTGAAAAAACATTCCTATTTGCAAGTTCATAAAGTTTTAATTTGGATCATCACGTTGAATGATCTGTTCATATTCCCGCTCTTCTATCCGAACTTTCAAAACAATAACAAATCATCGATTAATCGTTAACTGTCACGATATCGACACATTTCTTCACTGTAATCTTCATCAACTTTCGAACAGAACGAAACTCCATTTAATAACTGTCCTTCACTATATAATTTTCTTTCAGTAATTTTCTTTTTACGAGTGGCAACACAAACATCATCGATTAATCGGTAGCGTCGAGCAACATATCAGAGTGCAGCAAAGAATGAGACTGAGAGCAAGTCACATTAACTCAAACGATAACGAGCGATTTAGTTTCCCCTCTAGTGGCAAAATTCCTCCCTATTGTTGGGGATTATCAGAGGCAAGAAAGGGAAAAATTTCGGAGCGTATAAAAACGAATAAAGCGTAAGTATTTCAAAGCAGATTATTTCTCGTTTTTTTAGCATTTTTTAAAGTTAAGAGTTTTTTTTTTCAATCGTATATTTTGTTGTTTACATATTGAAAGTGACGTTAAATTACAGGAGAATGTTTCCAAACAAAATTTTCCTGTTTTTAGACTCGAACTACATTTTAAAAATATTATTCTTCTAAACTCGAAAAAACATCAGGCAATAAATCTTTTAAAGTTTAAACTATTAAAAAAGAATCTAGACATATCTTAATAATATGTAATTGTAGTTCATAAGTTCAATATAATAATATATAACAATAACAGGAAATAACACTTCGCTTGATAATTGCAATGCAATATTTTATTTGCTTCGGTTTTTTTTTCTATCCTGTAAAGCTAAATATATACCAATATACACAAATTATAATTTCTATATTTCAATTGATAATAAATACCTTTTAAGAATTGAAGGTGAACTATATTGTAAAATCTAACTTAATTACATAAAGAACCAAAATACGATTCCTATTTCTATCAAATTTTTATCTGAAATCCTTTCATTTTTGAAGATTTCCGAAAATAATTATATCTAATTTCTTTAAAACTTTTAGGACATATGTTCTAGTATATATGCTTCCATTTTATTTAAACAGTCTCTTAATTTAATGGATTATTTTAAATTTTGAATTCATTCTATGTTAGAAGTACGGCAAAAGAGTTATAAGAAAAGAATTCCATTAAAAGTTACTTATTTTGACAAAAGAACATATTAGCAAAAAGCAAAATAAAAAACACTTCATTTTTTATTATTTTTGAAAATAGAAATGATTATATGTCTATTATTTCTTTAATTTTTCTTATCAGGAATTTCGCATGACCACCTTACTTTATAAGCAATTAAAGAAACTGACATTTGATGTTTCCATTTAGCATTCCTTTTTTTAAGGACGTTTTTTTTTTCAAATTATGATATGTACTTTTACTTTAAATTTATTTTTATCTCTTGAAATTATTAGTTCATTAAATGTATTAATCACAAACTGATTCGTCATTTCTATGAATTTCCATAATTCTATGCAATTGTACTTTATTTTTTTTTTTTTTTTTTTTTTTTTTTTTTTTTTTTTTTTTTTTTTTATCTCATTGCATTTAGTTTAGTTTCATTAAATTTCATTAAATCACAAACGCTAGATCGGATTGCATTTAGTGAGTTACAATCAAGCCAATTTCAACAATACCACATAATCCTTCTACTAAATGATGTCATTCATTTTAATTCTCAGTTAATTGATGAACTAAATATTTTCTCAGACATTATTCACAAAAATATGCTTTTTTTCATTTTAACAGGGACCGGTATATCAACTCATGAAATTAATTATAATTTTATGTATTTATAAAATATCCCTCAAAATAAGAAATAAATTGGTTTTAATTCTTATTAATTCTACAAAATCCTTAAGTAAGCCTATTGTCTTATTTTATCATAAAATCGAACCAATGTGCGGTTATGGTGGATTTATTTTTTTTTTTACTTCGGAGAAACTTATTTCAGACGAAATATTTTCTCAGATATAACTCACAAAAATATGCTTTTTTAACACCCTTTTATAAGCTTCACTTGTATGTAACGGAATCTTTGAACTCAGTATTTTTATCCACTTTTAAAGGTCAGATTATTTCGAAATTTTCTCACTTGTCCAGGGCCGATGACAATACTATTATTTAATAATTTTGTTCCATTGTCCTGATCAGGATTATCAAGATCACCGATTTCCCATTTTCAGATCCCATCCCACATATAGTGACTAATTTGAGATCCCATTTCCAGATTTGGCAACTAAAAGATTAAACTATAACTTATTTCGATTAACTATAAAAGGGTGTTTATTAGTTTTTTTAAAACTACAATCCATTTGTTATTTTACCACTGACTGGTATATATCATCTGTTGAAATTAATTATAATTTTACTTATAAAACTTTCCAAAAAATAAGAAATAAATTGTTTTATTTCTTAATAACACTACGAATATCTTAAGAGGGACTATTTACTTGCTTATTCTGAAATTCTAAGCATATATCGTTTCGTGAATTTATTATTTTTTACTTCAGTCAAATTTTATTTGCAATTTAGTTACTCACTCGCAGATATAATTCTTTATCATTGTCGCAGCTCTGTATAAGTCATTGAATTATTTTTCTTTAAAAAGTGTTACATTTTTCCTCTGCTTCAAATGTAATTCTATTTTTTTAAATCATTTTCCTTAGTTATTGGAAATTAAATAATTTACTGGATGATTATGAGCCCCTATCTCAATAAATTCAATTACGCTTTAATTTTCACGAAGTTTGTCTCAAATTACTTGAAAGTTATACTTAAATATTATTTAAGGTATCCGACTACCTAAAAATTGTGAATTTTGCCTTAAATTGACAATTTTCTTATGATTTGATTTATAGGCCATCTATTAGGTTTATAAAAATACCAAGTTTATTATTTTCCGTTTACTAGAACAAAAACTACAAGCGTTTTTGAGTAAAAGCAGATGGAATTATTTTAAACAAGATTTCATAGTTTAAAACGCGTTTCATTCGAAATTTGTCTGTTTTTTAAAATGCTCAAATGGGTCAGGCGATTGTTAAAATTCTTTTGAAAATAATTAACCCAAATTTTTTCTGTATGATCTGTATCACAGTAGAAGTGTTTTAAGATTCAGACTTATCAATCACTGTTTTATTACAAAATTTATAGTTGCTTATGTTAAGATAATCACTGTTTTTTAGCAATTTCATATAGTAACTAAGATAAAGTACTCTAGTTTTTGCGAAAATTAAAATATCTCTTATCCTGAAGGTCATTTCAAAAATGAATAACATCGTAACACTTCAGAATTGAAAGACTAAAACTTTTTTTATAAACTTTTGGTACAGAATGGGCCAAGTTTATGTTATTTTTTGTATATTTTTACCTATTTTTTCCCATTTTAATAATAATAATTTATTTTCTTCTTCTTAATTTTAGTATACTTTCTTAAAATGTACTTAGCAAATCTAAAAACAACAAAAAATACACATATCACCATTTTTTTTTTAAAGTTGTCGCAAGTAGTCGGATACGTTAAGCAAAATTTGGAAATAAAAATGTTTCACATTTGAAAATGCTAGGACATGTATGGAAATAATGGTAGAATTATTATGAAAAACTTATAATCGAGATATGATTATGTGAAAAACATAAGCATTCAATATTAATTACGTATTAAGAAATAATGTATAATGATAAACTCTTATATGGGAGAAAAATGGGTCACTTAGCTGGTAATTTTAAGGTGTATCTGAATAAATTAAATCTGTCTTTGAGACGGCAGTACTATTGTTGAAGAAAAAGTGTTAAAATTCTCATACATTTGTTCAAAGTTAATGAAAGAAAATGCCTGAAAGTCAGACTGCATGTCCTTAAAATCAAGCTGCTTCAAGTTTTTCTAACTTGTTTCCAATGAAGTTATGTTTCCGAAGTATTGTAGCTTAATTGAGTTGATTTTGTAACTTTTGATTCTAAATTTTTTCTCTTTTCTTTTCCCTTTTTTTTCACATACTTCCACGCGATACAGATTTACGTGATATTTGTTGTATCGGCTTTCAAATTTAATCAAAACATCTGTTCCCAATATATATAATTGACAAACTTATTTTACAGTATTTTTAGTTAAAAGTTCAACATACTATAATACAAGAACAAAAACATTGATTTTTAAAACCGTTTTTAACAAAAAATCTTTTTCAGAACTTGAGCTTAAAAAAGAAACAATAACTAATGAAAAAAAGGATATTTCTACTATCCTTCTTTTAATTTTAGGCCTGATGATTTATTATATCGAATTGCAATTAACTTTGTGTTTGAAGTGTCATAGAAACTGTAATTTCAGATGCTATTTTATTCATGGGCCAGCAAAAATTCAAAAGCACTTCTTTTGATAATGTTATATCTTTTAGAACTATATTGTATGTAAGATATTGGGAAATAATTTATATATCATGTATTAGATGATGTGTCCTTTTCTTTCTTGACAATATGATAAATGCATTTACAACCATAGAGTCATCAATCAGATTGAGAGAGCCCTATCTGTCTGATAAAAATCACACATTTCTCTATCGACTAGATTGATTTGATTTCAACACTTACCACACATACGTAAGGTGTTTCATAATTTATTTTGTTTCAAATGTCGAAACCTTGATAAGAGTCATTTTTTTTCTCCTGCAAAAACTGTATGTTTTGGGAGCGTTTGTAACACTTCGAATTGTTCTAGAAATTGTATGTTTCATAATTTTATGGAAGATGTTATAGAGTTTCAATCAAACAGAAATAAATTATGAAGCTCAGTCACCTTCAATTTGCTTTCAGATGTGAATTCAATTGCTGAACCTTTCAATTTGCTTTCTTTGTTACAGAATAAAATGTGTTTTATTTCTTACTATATTTGAAAATGTAAACTAAACATGTAATAAATATTTCTCAGATGTGATATTTACATACTAAGCAATTTTTTGAAAGAAATCGTGAAAACTTCGGTGGCTTTTTAAGTAATAGTGTGTCAAATTTTATAAAATTAGAAACTCTTAAAATCTTTAAATGAAGGATTTTTCTATTTTGAAATTGCATCTTATTTTCCTAAAATAATTTTAATCTTTATTTTTTTCATTCATATATTTAATTTATAATATGTAAGCATGTGGAAGAGGCTTCTGTTATTCATTTAAAAAAATTTCCTAAATCTTTAAATTGGATCAATATAAAATTAAAATCCTCTTTTAATAACAGGAAAATATTTTAAGACTTAGTTTTATATTGTTTTTGAAAAAAATTATAGTATGATTTAAATATGTTTATGAGTCTCAGCAGAAATAATTATCAATATTTTAAAACGTTTAGCTCACCAAAAGTATTATTAATTTTTACGAAGGATGATTGATAAGTAAGGTCTCCAATAGCATTAAATAAGTTTACAACAAGGTAAAATAATGACAGATGTATCAGAATGACGGAAATTTATTACGCTTACATATTCTAAACTAACTCATTTCTCAACATAGTCCCCACTAACAGCGACACATTTCATCAATCGTTCTATCTATTTCTTCATTCCATAAATGTATAAAGATTCTGGGTGATTGCGTATCCATTTGTGTGCGCACGCCTGTTTTTTGGCCTGATTTTTGACGCCTGTGTGTGCCTGATTTTTGGCATCCTGGATTCATCATTATGATCCGGTAAACAAGAGACAATCCATGGAATATCCTCATACTGGTTCCCCGAGTGTCAAGAAATCCAAAGCTTTAATGTCAGCGACAAAAGTTATTCTGACCATCTTTTGGGATGCAAGTGACGTGCTCTACACGGAATTTCTGACTAAAGGATTGACGGTAAATTTTGACAGGTACTGTGAAACATTACTATCACAACGGATCCGCAGAATCAGACCGGAAAGAAACGTCTTTCTTTTGCATCATGACAATGCAAGACCGCATTGCAGTGCACAAACGCAGGACATCATGAGAAAACTGAAAATCACAGAGGTTTCACAACTTCCTTACAACCCAGATTTGGCACCATCGGACTTTTGGTTGTTCCCAAAATTGAAGGAGATGTTGAGAAAGGTCAACGTTCTTCAACGTATGCCGAAGTTCAGGACGCCGTGCGCAAATAGATACGTAACCAACCAGAATCTTTCTACATGGACGAAATGAAGAGATGACTAGAAAGATTAAGAAAATTTGTAGTTGCTACGTTAAGAAATCAGTTTACAATATATAATAGTTATAAATTCCCTTCATTCTGATACCTCTGTTATTATTTTACCTTGTCGGAAACTTACTTATCAATCACCCTTTGTAAGGAGAAAAGCAACTCTCACCCACTCATCACAAGATCCAGGGAACTATTAGATCTACATGCTTTAAATTCGGCAGGTATGTTTCTTTTACTAAGTAGATTCGCTAAAAGCAAGTTTTGCAAAAATCGACTCCCAAGAAGGTATGTAAAGAGGGTTCCTGAAGCATTGTAGATAAAAAAAAAAGAATTCTCGCTTTTGATTATTAGAACTAAAGACCTGAAACATGGCAGGCATGTTGATTTGCTGAGTAGATCCGTTAAAAAAGGGTTTTGGCGAAATCGATTTCTAAGGGGGAAGGTAAGAGGTTGCAAAAGATAAATATACTTCTGTTTCCAAAATTCAAGTCCTGACCTTTTAAATTAAAATTCAAGGGCTATATGAATGAACAATTGAAAGCTTATATATAATATATATGATAATATGTAATCATGAAACATCATGACATACGCTGAAAAACGAGCATCTAATAATAGGGCTCCACACACACACACACAAGTTTCTTTTTAAGAAACATAATTTTGTGTTGGTGCAACCGTTGTTCTTTTTTAATTCATAGGAATGTGAAAAAGCATTAAATCTGAGCTAAATACTATTTAGTAATTTTTAACTTTGGACATGAAGAACGTTTCATGTATTAAAACTGTGAATGAGATCTTTTGAAATGTGTTTTTCTTTTAATTGACTCTTAGTATATTCTAGTTGAATATTCTAATACTGTACAAAAGCATCTATTTTATTTTTAATATTTATTGAAGAATTAAGTAGTGTAATCTGAGAATATATTTACAGAGAGTGAGAATATTTTGTTATGATTAGTAGATATTTTTCAGATGTTCTAGCGATTTTTTTTATTTGAGAAAGTAGATAATAAATATTTTCCCCGCAAGAAATGATTAAAAAACAAAAATGTTTTAAATAATAGTTATATATATATATATATTAAGTATAAGTATAATAAAAAAATTGGTAGCTCAATTTTTAACTACAATAAGATTAATGATTTGCAAAATAATACCTTTCTTTGTAATTGTAAGGATTATCCTGAATTTATAAACGAGCATCACAAACATGTTGTAACAGGCAATTTAAATATTGTTGAAGATAATACTCTTAGGGAAATTATGTCAAAGGGTACTAGTTATAGATTAATGATCTCCAATAATAATAATGCCATAAAAAACAAATTTCTATAAATATTTGTAACTTTATTACTAAATTAGCAATTAAATACACTTTTCCTATTGAAGCTTTTAATGAATTTAAATGCAATGTTTTAAAAGAGTTACTGAAAAATAACTATAAAACTGATTGTGGATTAATTTACAAAAATATTAAGCATCATATTGTAGAACTACAAAAGAATTTCATTATTGTTTATGTTGATAAAGTTCCGGGTAATTATGCAATTATTTGCAAATGGTTGTATGCTGATATGCTTAATAGACATTTTCATAATAATAATGCTTTTAAAAAATCTAATTCTAGCATTAGAGAAATTTTTAATCGAATTTCTGCTTTTTATAAAAAAATTAGATTTACGCATTTCGGATATTAAATTCCCTCATATTTTCTTAACTCCAAAATTTCATAAAAATCCTATTAAATTTAGGACTATAACAAACGGCTTTAAAACTTATATTAGACTTCCGGGTAGAAAGCTAAAAAAGATTATTCAATCCACATTAGACAGTATTGATAATTCGATTATAGTTAAGAATAGCTTAGATATCATTAAGTACATGCAAGATAAAAAAATTATTTCTATTCACACCTATGACTTTGAAGATTTATTTAATTCCATAGATATTGGGGACATGGTTAAAATTCTCAAAATAGCCTATAACAAATATTCTTTGAATAAACTAATTAAGTATGATAAATATCTTTATATTATTCATCTAGTACTATATGAAAATTATATTTTTCACAATAACTCTTATTATCAGCAAATTAAAGGTCTTCCACAAGGAGGGCCTGCTAGTAACTGTTTAACCAATATTTATCTGCACTTTTATGAATATGATAACATTAGTTTCGATTCTTGATACTTTTTTAGATACATAGATGACTTAATCATCTTTAGTAATATAGTAAATTATGTTCCTAGTTTTAAATATTATCCCCAATATCTGAAATTATTAAAAACCAATTATAATAATGACTCTGCAAACTTTTTAGACCTACAATTAATTGTTAAGAATAATATACTAATTAGTAATATTTTTGATAAAAGAGACTCTTTTGATTTTAACATTATTAAAATGCCTTTTTGGGAAAGTAACCTACATCTCTCTCTATCTATTTTTAGAAATATCATCTTAAATTTTATAAAAAGAAATAACGATTTAGTCACAGATAATGATGTTAAGCAAAATAATTTTAAGCTATTCTGCAATAAATGCTTGGAATACAACTATCCAAGTAACTTCATTTTTAAATATATTTCTAAATTATCTCTCTAATTCTCCTTTTCAAAGTTTAAGTATTGTTCTTTGTTTTTTTTCTCCTTCTGTTTTTTATTATTTTCAATTTGTTTTTGTTTGCTTTGTTTAATTACAAAAAAACTATCCAGGTGGCGCCACTAATTTTTGCATCTGGTTTTACCAACTTAACACGTCATTTTTAACGGTCATTTAGCGTGATTGCTCTCGTACGTACAGTTTTTTCTCCCGCTCTCCGGTTATTTGTATTTTTTCTTTCCCGCTCTTCGGTTATTTGCATTTTTTCATGTAAATTTTTGCTTCATTATTCCTTTTCAAAATTATTTTTATTTGTATTTTGTTAGGATTCATTTCCTTTCATATTTTCTATTATTTTTATTTTATTTTTCTTTTGGTTGCAAATTACACGTGGTTGGTTTTAGGCCTAACTTTTCAATATTGGTATGTTTTCCTGTTATGTATAAAATTTCTGCTGAACAGGGGAAGGTTGGATCCATAAAATATATTTAACCCTAATTTTGCTGGTCCTAATTCAGCAACAGCTTTAGAAATCATAATAGGTCTTCATTTTAGTCTATTGACTCTTTTGGCTTCTTACATTTTAAAGTTCTAATTCTGTTCCATGTTATACATATGCTTAGTTAATTCTTCTACAATAGACTTTTCCATCATTTTTAAAGTTGTGTTTCTTGAAATCTGGTTTAAATCTTCTAGCTTTGTTAGTGATATAATTTTGTATTATCAATTTTATTATGCCATTTTTTATTATGCCATGCCATTTTATTATGCTTTCATTTCATGTTACTATATATATATATGTCGTGTTTCGAGTCAACACCAAACATTTCTTAAAAACGGTTTTTATTCAACGAACCATTTCTGCGTCTGCTCTGAGAGGAAATGGACAGCGCATGTGAAATATAAGTGGCTTTCTACTTATGTCCATATGTGTTTAAGTACCCTTCTTATTGAGGAGATATATTTGAAAGTTAAGCATGACAAATGATCCAATAAAAATTAATGGTCGAGGATTTAAAAGTGTTCTGTTTAAGGCCATCTGTTCCTCGAAAGAAGTGGGTACTCAATTTAAGACTTGAAGATGTAACAGAAAACAGAAGTTAAATGTTGTATACTGAATTTAATTTTAGGTCTAATTTAATTATCATATATATATCTCAGGAAATCATAATAGCTTTTTCCACTCTAGCTAAATTTCTCTTTTTTTGGTTTGTCATGGTTCTATGTTCTTGGTTCTTTCGGTCTGATCTTAAGATGTTTTAGGATTTATTAGTATCCTTTTTAATTTATTTACTGCTATATATATATAATATATATATATATATATATACAGTCTGACCCTAATTTAATGAATTCATCAGAACCGAACATTTTATTCGTTAATTCGAGGTTATTCCTAATATCGGGGTCTCCCCAAAAAATTCAAATTTTTTGCACTTACCTTTTGGAGTTTCCATAATAAGCAAATACATATAAAATATTCTCAGTTAGAAATTACACAATTTTCATTCAGTAGCTAAAATACTATTAGCGAATTATTACGTGCCAGTTAATTGGGAATTTTAAAATACCGACTAATATACATTCAGCAATTTTTTTGATTCCTCATTTAAAAAAGTTGTCTTTCGACTTTATGCAGAAAATAAAGTACTACGTCCTTTACATTCTGCTGTATGCGGTGCGTTTTCACAGATCCCAAGCAATGTAAAGCATTAGAAAATGTGACAGATTTGATAGAAGTTTCATTATTAATTTCTGCATAAAAATAGCAACGCATTTATTTCCCACAATCTACCATGCTTCACAGATTTTCAAAAACAAAATTTTCTCCAGAACCATCGTAATAAATTAATAAACCTCAGCCTTCTAATGGAAGAGAATAACAGGTTCAAATCTCTTAAAATATCCCCTGCGTTATGGAGTAAAATGAGATGAATGAATTTCCTTTCCTATTCAAAACTCACTCGATAATTTACACCAATGACTCATCTACACCTGTAAAGTCTAATAAGGGGCTGCCCACTTCGCTTTCGATATTTTCTGCTTTTCAGAAAAGTATTTTTCAGTTCCAAGCGAAAAGAATGTCATTTGAGAAGATTTTTTTTTTTAGTTTTTTCTACTCCAAACTAATAAAAAAAATTCGGTCATTGAAATAATCCATTAATTCACGGTTTACTATTCGTTAAATAGATGTTTTTAGTTTCCTTTTAATCGGGGAAAAGAAACTTTTTGTTAAATCACGAATTTTATTCGATAGGGTTTCATTAAATCGGAATCCGACTGTTTTTATATAATACTGCATATATTAGCGAAAATGTATTTAAATTCATCACTTTTAAAGCGAGAGAATAAAAGGAAAAAAATGTGTAAATGATATCATCATACGAAAAATGAATAATCCTCATAAGAATGTCAAGAAGAGCACCCCAAGAAATTGTTAAATTTGTGTTGCAATTTAATTGCTAATTTATTTTCAATAATAGGTCCAAATGGAAATATTTTTCTTTTTAAACTATTGTCATTATAATATTGGAATCTTTTTACAAAAATGAAGCAAATAAATTATAAAAAGGAAATTACACCTCATAAAAAATTTGAATGGTATGTAAATTCTTCTGTGGACACCATTAACGCAACATTAACTGTCTCTGACAAAGATTAAAGATAAAATAGAAGCTCCTTAAAATAACTCCAAGAAAATAATGAGAAAATCGATTAAAATCAGTTTCTCTTCCAAAACTTTGTTTTACTTAATAAAGGAAAACGAATGGGTTCCACTCGCCAGTTACACGGAAAAAGATGTTTCTTAATTGCTTCATTTTGTCCCGTTTCAATTTTCATAATATTCTATTCAAGCGTAAAAGTGGTTTCTTCAAGAGAGAAAAAAAGAATTGTTCAACTTAACATTTTTTTCTATTCTTTTTTTAAGCGTAAGTTTTTACACATTAGAATATTTGTAATTAAAACGATACTTTTTTAACGAGTTGGTAGTAATTTAGTTTATTCAAGCCTGGCAAAAAATGAAGAAAAAATCAAATCGAGGAAAAGCATAAGATAATTATAGATAAATGTAATGTAATATACACTATGCCACATTATTAATTAGAATCTATGCAAACCTTCAAATTCATTTGCGGAGTTTATTGATATATTTTTATTACTTATTCAAATAATGTGTTACATTATATCAGATGTAGTACCTATTGAAAATCTTTTAAAAACCAAATATTGCTGAAGATAAGAAAATTAAGTGGATTTTACTTTATCACATTGCATTTTTAAATGCTGTCTGAAGGAATGTTTTAAAAATAGGAATGATTGTACAAATTTTTTGAAACTTATGTAGCATTATTTGAAATATTAATGGAAACTAATTGTAAGTTTGTTTCTCTGGAAATTTTTAAATTTCGAAATTATTAATGTGATTCCCACAAAAATGCAAAAAACTATTTCAAGAAACCAACAAAACTACACAATATTGCAAAAAAAATCAACAATTTCTATATTCTATTCCATTGAAGTATTATATTATATTTTGCTATCGTTGAATTACAGTTCATCCTATTTTATATAAATATTGAATTATATATTTTATATTATACTTATATTACACTGAAAAGAGTAAAATTGATACCCCTACAAAAACATCATGGCTTTTGTTTTCATATGAAATATTACAGGAATGTTAAAAATTTCCTAACATAAATATAACGATAGTCCTTTAAAAATCTTATGAAATAAACATGCTTATGTTTCAATGAATTTCGGATATTATTATTATTAAAAATATAATCGTTTTTAATAATTTAAGAATGATGATGTGGATGAAAATGAGTTTGTCGATGATGTGGATGAAGATGACATGATAACCTTGATGTGCATGAAACTTGAGCCTCAGATTTTTTTATTTTTACCTGAAAGTTACTCATTAATATAAAGTGAAGCATTTAACTTCTATCAGAAGTTTTATCTGTTGTCTTGGAATACGAAGATATTGTAGGCCATTCAGGCTTTTCTAAATATTGCAGCTTTGGACACTTATTGTATCCAAACGCCAACCTGTTGAAGTACCACCCTTTAACAATATATTTTCTGTCCCATTAATCTGTTCCGGTTTTCGTCCTTTCCTCTTGCTTCTTTGCACCATAGCTCCTCACTACGGCATTTGCTACCCGGCATTCCTAAGTAATCCTTGTCTTCTCTGTACCACAGCGTTTCTCAAACTGTGGGGCGCGCCACCTAGGGGGGCGTGATAACTCTACGAGGAGGGCGCGAGCAAATTGGAAAATCAAAAATAAAACATTGTTTAAAAAGTTATTAATTTACTGAAACTAAACAAAATACATTCTGCATAATAAAAAACAAAATACACATTTACACTCTGATATAAAACATTTATAAATGTATCAGTACATATATCATATATCATATGTCATATATCATATATCAGTATATACATCATAATGTATTTTATTATTAGTTTAACAACACTAAGTTCAGAACAAATTTAATAATTACCAGGGACCCCACGGGCTTATCATATATTAAATTATATGCGAAAATTAACACTTATCTTGATAATTTGTACAGTTTATAATTAATCCCTTAATTACCGATTAGAAGTTACGCGATTCGATCCCCAATGTTCCCGTTTTCTACGTAGGTGCTCCTATGTGATGTATTGGAGGGGGATGGAATAAATAAGTAAATCCTCTGAAATAAGCGAATCCTTCCCAAACACTGTAACGTCTTTTTATTGCATTCCAAAGCCTTTGGAAAAAATTTTGGATAGCACTGCACAGAAAAGATCGTACTCGTAAAGACCATATGTATATACGTCTGGTGCAATGCAGACTTTAGCTGAGCGAGACGTTTATGTACGCCGGTGGCAGGTTAAAATTATTCTTTAGTTTTAGCATCAAAGTATAGTATTATTGAATTCAATCCATTGTTATTGTATGGATGGGGGGGGGATGAAAATTAGGATTGAATATTGAGTCGCAAACATATAAAGTTTAAAAGGCACTGCTGTACCCTTTACACATCCTGCAAGTTTGGGGGTCTGGCAGCGAATCGCCCTGTATATCAAGGGAACTCAACCTTTTTTCTGTGATGGGCCACATATATATGTCAGCCATTTCACGGGGGCCGCATACATATGTTAGCTATTTTACGTGGACCGCAACATGAGGTTAACCGTTGGGAAGGGTGAAGAAATGCCTTAAGACCAAGATAAAATTAGAAATTTTAAGTATGGAAAATTGATCAAAATAATTATAACTCCTGTTTCCCTTTTATTATTATTATTATTTATATCTTTTGACACTAACACTAAATTAAAAGAATTTAAGGGGGTAGGTTAATGAATTTCGGCCCGAACACATTTTTCACTTTTCTCTTTTTAATAAAATATGAATTCCTACTCTTGTAATGGTGCAAAAATTATCATTCTACGTGCAGTAGAAGTATTTTTAATAATTTTTTGAAAATGTTTTACCACCTGTCAAAGTCTACTAAATCCATTATTAAAATCCATTTTTTCTCAAAACTAACATTTTTACCATGTAAGGAACATTTGTTCCTAAACTACTGCATTTAACACCTATAATTTTGCATAATTAATAATTATACTCTAATACATACTTTAATCGAAGGATTTTTTCAAAAAAATATTCTGACTTAATTTATAGCATGAAATTTCACTGTTTTTGAAAGAAAAAAAAACAGATTTGTGCAAAAAATATTTTTAAAAAAAATAACTAGACATCCTATCCATAAAATCTCTGATTAAAGTATGTCTTATAAATCAAGAAATATTCAGTAAAAAAATTGGAGATTTTTATTCAATAGAATGTTTATAAATGTTCCTTAAATATACCTACTTTTAACATTACTGAGACACAGATCCTGTTTCGTGATCCTACCCCCTTAAAGAACACTCCTTCACAATTTTTGCTCCAGTAAACGGTTTCATATGATTACCTATAACAAACTTTTTCGTATGTCTTTGAAACTATTTTGACATTACCAGTGACAAAGCACTCATTGTTGTTGCGAAGAATATTCAATAAAGTCTGTTTATCACCTCTTTAAAGAGGAAAAGAGTCAATGAATTATTCCTGTATATTGGTATTTTTTAAATACAGCACTTTCGTGACAAATCAAACAAGTACAGATCCATATTTATTTTTGACTACAAAACAGCCAACCTCCGAATCGTTCGAATATTTTTCACTTGCAAGGTATGAAAGATTGTTCAAAATTAGTTCCACTCATAAAATTGTCACTACCTTACTGTTGTCTGTTATCACTTACCGTAACCGTTACAAATAGAAAAGGAATATCAATTCGTAGCCGTACGACATTGACATCAAAAAAGCAAAACTAATATATTTGATTTCTTGTCAAAGAATTTCCCAATAAATTTTTAATACATTGTCTTAAGTAAAAGAAAATTTCAGAATAATGGGTCATGGCTGGGCTATTTAAAAAGATTCGATGGACCACAGGTTGAGTATCGCTACTTTGTACGGTTTGTAATATACTATCTATTGAAGAAAGTATAAAAAATATTTTAGTAACAAGTCCACTAAATATTTTATCAATCTTCTTTAAGTTAAATATTTATGTCTCAGAGATCCTTCAAGATGAGAGCTTCTACAGCTTTTAGAAATCCAGGTGATTTTATTTTCAGCTTTACGGTTTCTCAGTTCAACTATCTCCAAATCTTTTTCTTAAACTCGCAAGTAATAACCTTCGTATTTCTTAGACTTGTCAGCAGCCACTTCCTATCATCCAATATTTACCGATTTTAAAAGACATCTTATGAATTTCTCATCTTCACATTTTGATTTAATCCTCTTTTCCTAACATTGAATTGGTAAAGAGCAACGCAGAACACTAATATTGGAGCTATATTTCTTTTAATGTGAAAGATATTCTATTTTTCACAATGTGTTTAAAAAGTAATTTTACTTTAACAGTTGTTTTTTTGGACATTTTAAATGTATGTCAATATGAATCTACATGTATTATCGTATGTTATAAGTAATTCAGTTATTTAGCAAAATTATTCTATCAAAAAACATTCCAGGAGAGGAAACATTTAGGTCCATGCGGAAACAAAATATAACTTAAATTTGCCTTACAATTCTCAAGGTAAGATTTTTCACTTTTAAAATATCATTTGTCTACGCATAAACTACTGTAACTCAAAATAAAGTTGCTTCCAAAAATATATTTTCTATTTAATATCCATTTATAATTTTATGCCAAGACAATAAATTAAGGATAAATTTCAAAATTACAAATTGTTTTTTTCAAAAGTTCAAAAAAATACTTAACTTTTCTTTTACACTAATATTTAAGCACAAAAATAATGTGATGGAAATTCAATTAAAATACCTTTATTATCCCCTTAAGTTATGAACTCTTTTGCCCAAAATATTCCAAAAAAAGCACACTTTTTATTGTATATAACTAAGAATAATACTTAAAAGAATACGAAAAATGAAGAAGAATTTTCATTTAATTTCAATTTTAAAGTTTTCACGCTATTTTTTATTTTATAGTTGTGGAACGCAAAAACATCTTATAAGTTGGCGTTGCATGCTATGAGGAATATTGCACATATCATAAAAGAATTTCTCTGATACTGAGAAAAATATTTCATGTTCGTATCTCTTTTTTCAAACGGTTGAAGATTTTGAGTGGAGGTTCTTATACATATGCACATCGCGTATACGATATACATTATGCATAAATACATTATTCAATGAAGCATGGTGTAATACTTAGTCTTATACTGCAATGGAGACAGAGATAATATTGGCTTTTTTGTATTATTATCTCTCCATTTCTTCTCAATCAACAAATTGTACATTGCCTTATCAATCCCTGTTCTGTATCGAATATTATGAAAAATATAAATTCCTGCTTTTAATGAAAAAAATCCCCTTCTTCACCAAACAGTAAATGTTGGATGGAAGTATTTTATTGTTTCTAATGCCACCTGTCTGACGGTGTCAGATTGAGGCCCGAGTGTTTTAGCACCATAAACAAATTGCATCTTTTAAAAACACTAGCACTATTAATGCCACAAGAAGAATTAAAAATATGGGCAAATCAAAGATAGAAAGAGCAGAATATATCAGTGGCCGTACAGCGTACGGGCAAACCAGTTGTGGCCAACTTTCGGTTGGCCGTACGATGTAAAGGCAAACCAATTTAGTGGTTGATAAGAGAAGGAATTCATACATGTGTGAATGTGTGTGTGAACGGTGTAAGAAATGTGGCACGTTGAAGCTAAGACTATGAATATGTGTACTTGAAAGATAATTTTTGATTACTTTTTTTAATAATTTAGCATTAAAGCGATTTTTAGCATTACTTGTTGCATTGTTCTCTAATAAAGAGTTGTACAGTTATGATTTTGTAACGAATGAGAAATTTCTAATATTTAAGAAGTCTAATTTTTTAGTTGTTGTGTATTTAAACCTATTAAAATATATTTGGTAAGTCTTCAGAAATAACACTAAAAATCACAAAGTTCCAATTTTTACAAATGTTTCAATCATTCACAAATTCATGATATTTAATTCATGTATATAATGAACATTTTTCTTATTTTGTCTACAAAAATTTGGAAAAATATTAATTAATGGTCTTCTTACAAATCATTCATTACATTAGGCAGTAAGGAGCTTCAATATTTTCAACATTTTTTTCATGTTCCTGAAATTCTAATGCAAAAATTTTGCACATATATTAAATTATGTTATGGTTTATCTTTGTTTCCGATAAGAGTTTTGAAGATAATTCTATTTGAATATTTATTTGTTATTCTTTTCAAATGAATCATCGTACAAAAAGCTTAAATATTTTATTTGCTGAATAACTTTTGTAGGATATTAAAATATGGGAGCGCATTTTAAAAATATTTTTAAATCATTCTGTACTTGGTTTGATACGAGCCCTCGTTAAACAAGATCTGTACTTGATAGAAGGATTATTGAGTTTTCATTTAAAAAATTCACATATGTTAGAAGGGGATTTCAGCTAGTATTTATGTATTTAAATTGTGTACACAATTAAAAAATGTGTATTATCAAATTTTTTTCTATAGTTATCATTGATTATTATCAGAATTTATTGTTCATTATTACTATTATCAGAGATTCAATTACAACATATGAAAACATAATCTTCTTCGGCAGCACTTCAGCCTATCATAGACCAAGACTGTCTACATAAGGATCCTTCATATGACTCTATTTGGAGTGATAGATTGCCAACTGTTGACTTCCAGATCTCTCTCAACAGAGTCCACCCACCAGGGAGGAGGGTTCCTCTTTTTCGTGTACCTTCAATTTTTGAAAATGTCGCTCTAATTTAGTATGACAACATAATACACACGAAAAAGTAATACATATAAAAGCATAATATACACTTTGCACAAATGAAATATAGACACGTGCGATTGTGTCAGAATGAATGCAGCTATAGCAGCAACCACGATTATAGATATAAAAGGAGGTAGCATGAGCACACCGCATACGTCGTGCGATAATGAAACCTATTCATGGTATAGGAAATAGATCAAAAGTAAAGACGTGCTATGCATTAATGCGTCCATATCGGAACATTGCGTGGTAGTATGGTTTCCGATTGCGAACGGTGAGCTTGATGCACACATCTATCAGGGAATGAGGCAATCTATGGCAAACTCTGCTTTGTTCGAACAATTAGTGTGTTAGTTTTCGTGAAGGGTGGCAAACTATATCAGATCTCCATGAAAATGCTTGCCCAAATGTCTCCCATGAAAAATCCAGACAAACTTAAAAAAATTCATTTGAAAAGTGTTGGAACACTCACCAAACAGTTCAGATTTATCTCCCTGAAATCTTCCTCTTTTTTCAACTTAAGAGAGCATCACATTTTCATTCAGACGATGAATTGAAAGAAGCTATGCAGTATTTCCTCGACCCCGATCTGTCTACAGCGAAGGCAAAGATCTACTGTCGAAACGACAGAACTTGTGTTACAACGCTCATGTTGATTTATTTTGATTTCTAACAAAGGTAAATTTTTTATTCAACTTATAGACTTTTCATTTTGGCAACCCTTATACATATTAGAACATAAATAAAGTACCAATATTATACATATGAGAACATAAATATAATATAAATAATACATAGGAGCATAAATAAAAATAATGCACATGATAACATAGGTAAGAAACTCATTTCAAATTCACTAACCATTTTTTTTCCCTAAAATTAACTGTTTTTATTCTCCTTTCTTCTGTTACGTATCATTTTAATATTTTAAAAAGCTAATCATTATACTATGCAACATCTTACTTTATGTTTTATCGTAACAGCTTACTTTAAACATCATGTGTTTTTTAAATATAATATTAAATCATTTTGAGAAGTACGCTCTTATTCTTTGTTGTCCCATTGAGTACGATCTTTGCTTCATTCTTACTTATAGATTCCCCTTCTTAACTGTGGGCAAACATTAATTTCTTGCAGTTAATTATGCAAATTTTTCCAGAAGAAAGTAAAATGTGTTTTCTAACTAGCACATTATGGTTGTTTTCGAAACATGGAAGACAGAATGTTGTAAATTTTTTTGTCCTTTTTGTTTAGTATATTTTTATTTACTACTTTTATAAATAATGCAGATTTAACTTACTGTGTCTTCAATTCAGCGGAAGAAGAGATTTTTTTTATTTATTCGTGAGTTTCTCTTTTATCAAATTTAAGGTTTCTCACGTCTTTCTCTGTCTTTTTTTTTTAGTCAATTTATTTTATTAGTAGTATTCTAATTACCTTCTCTAGAAGTTTACTTTTATTAAATATGAGTAAAATGTAATAAAAGACATTACAAATTAACAAATTTATTAACAAAATAATTATTAGATTAATTTTCTAATGTATTCATTAAAAATCAAGCTATTTTGAACTCAAGAAAACAAACATAAAGATATCTGAATTTTATATCTAGCATTTATAATCCTCCTCTCCCCCAAAAAAAACTGTTTTCCTAGCATTTATTTTTTAATTCCAGTAAACCAAGAACTATAAGAATTTAAAATTACTTTTTAGTAATTATGAGTGAAATAAAATACTATATATTTTTCAATTTATCTTAAGAAATAATATAAAGAAAAATATCAACTGTTATATACGCTCTGTAACACAAAAAGCAATACCCCAAAGTATTAACTGAACAAAAAAAATCGGTAGATGAGATTTATATGAATTCTGGGAAGAAGTCTAACTTATATAGTGGGGATTAAATATTTGGTGCGGCAAATGCTTTATAATAAAAATTACATAATTCAATAATAATTACAAAGACAATAATAATAATAATAATGAGTTGACCTACATCTGTCCCTGTAAGCTATTACCCCACTGGACATGGAATCAAATTGGTTTTAGGCTCTTTTAGCAGAATTGCTTGCCATACACGTTCTAATTCGCTAGTAATTCAGAGAATATCGGAAACGACATCTCATCAGAACCCAAACGTGCCCTATTTAGGAGAAATCTGTTGATGGCGCTGGCCAAGTAAATGATAGAGGAACAGCCGACAAACATTAGAAAGAAGCATCATATGCTGCAGTGCATTATCTTGTTGAAAATTTAAGTCAGTCTTAGGAAGGGCAACACTAGGGGGCGTAAACTCTATCTACGTAGCCATGGTCTGTAAAAGTGTTGCCAATTTTAACCCAAACCCCCCAAGCCATAAAATTGCTATATAAGTTCATATATAACTCATAGTTGTCTTCCTGAATGGCGAGTGACAGTCAGATAAGTATACCACAGCTGTCTTAGACGTCTTTAGAAACGCCTTTAGTGGATCTCAATCCGAAGCCTAATTAACAGCTGAAGACAATTATATTCCAGCATGTGATAATTCATGTCGAATTCCTACTGCATCACTACAAATGCGCAGATTGTTTCGACACAATGAGAGACAGTCGGCACAATGACCTGTGTGATCTCCGCTACCTTTCACTGAGTCGCAAATCGATTATCATGGCAATCTCTGGGATCCATGTTACGCGTTGGATTGTTGATAAGAACTCATCCGGGGCTCGAGCTTGATCATATCATCCCATTCTTGAGTACTGCTGTCTCTCTTGGCCAACTGTTATCTACTTGGCTCTCTGTACGGCCAGGATTCATCCATTTCTGACTGTATTGAATGATAATATTGTTCTAATTCAAATGTTTAGTGTTTCTGGGATTTGATCACCCTGTTTTTTTTTGTGTAATTGGGAATTCTTTGTGCAATGACGTCTATTAATACTATTGGTATTCCGCTAGCAAGGAGTTAATCATTTTTACTTGTGTTGACGTAACCACTTCCAAATTGAAACTGGGTTTTTCATCATCAGGATGTCTTCTATTTTTTTACAGTTACTGTGAGGATCTCTGATGCTGCTCCACTAACCAGATGTTCTGTTGCAATTTAAAAGATTTATATCTAGTTTGTTCAATTACTGTCAAAAATTAATCCATTGAATATTCCTTCGTAAAATATGTGCATAACAATTTCGTCCACTTTGGATACCTCCTTGAAGCATCACTTTTTATGCTATATAGCGTGAATTAAATATTTTTTTAACTTAATCCATATTTAATACACAGATATTTTGTAGAATTAATGGGTCTAGAATTTATTAGGTTAACGATTAATTAATCACCTAATAATAACTTGTTTCGGAATAAAATTGGAAAATTATTTAAATATGATAATTATTTACACTCATGTCCATAAATTAAGGATAATTCAGAATCACACAGAAATTGGACTCTAAAATAAAAATTTCACCTGTAGAATTATCCCACACATCTTGAAGAAGAATATGCAAATTACAGGAAACCACCAGATGGCGCGGATAGTTCGTCACAATGACGAGAGTGTAAGAGAGGGGTATATAAGGAATGGTGGCAAAGAAGTAAAATTATTCACAAGCGCTTTAAAAGCCTTTCAGTGCAATAACCGTATAGTTATGGCACAAAGGAAGCATTTGGATGATTTTTTACGTGGTAGAATTATCGGACGACTTGAATGTGGACGTACCCAGCTAGAAGTATCCGAGGAACTTGGAATCACCCAGAGTGTCATCTCCAGGCTTTGGCAACGATTCCAAGATGATGGTAATCTGAGTAGATGTTACAGCATAGGTCGCCCCCGAGTTACAACGATGAATGAGGACCGGTATTTGGAAGTTACTGCCAAAAGAAACAAACGGAGCACAGCATCAAACCTATCTCGTCAGCTCTCTTCAGCTACCAGTACGACAGTTTCAAGGCAGACCGTGTACAGACGCTTAGGGCACATTGGTCTATATGCTCGTAGGCCTGTTACATGTGTTCCCTTTACCGCAACTCACTGTCACCAGCGATTAACCTGGAGTAGAGAGCATGCATTGTGGACACCACAACAGTGGTCTTGTGTGATGTTTTCCGACGAGTCCAGGTTTAGTTTGCAGTCTGTTTCTCGGCGAACTTTCATATGGAGAGTGCCAGGTACCCGTTACCACCAAGAGAACACCATTGATTGACACCGTTACGGTGTGCAGGATGGCTCGTTTGGGGAGGAATTATTCTTGGTTCCAGAACTGACCTGCATGTTCAAAGTGTAACGATGACAGGCCACATCTATCGGGATGTCATTCGGGAACAACATGTACGTGTGTTTTGGGGCGCTATGGGTGCTTAATTTCTGTTTATGGATAACAACGCCCGTCCTCACCGTGCAAACATTGTAGGCGAATGCCTTCAACCGGAGGATATCACCAGTATGGATTGGCCAGCATACTCACCGGACTTGAATCCAATAGAGCATGTGTGGGATATGCTTGGCTGACGAATTGCAGCCCGTCAACCCCCTCTCACCTGTCTACCGGAACTTCGGAGGGCATTGCTTGATGAGTGGTGTAATATTCCCCAAGATCAGATTGATAATTTGATACTCAGCATGCGTAGGCGTTGTAAGGCCTGTATTGCATCGTCCGGGAGACATACTCAGTATTAACCATCATACTAACCATGTTATACTGTTTTTTGTAAGTAGGTTCTTTTTTGAAATTTGCTCCAGAGAGTAAAAATCGCAATTCTTAATAATTATGCCAAACATATACCATCTTTTTTGCTCTTTACCTTTTGTTTAATAAATAGACTTTACAAATAAGTCAAATTTGTTTTGCTTCTGTCTCTTTCTTTGCCTGAACTTCATTATCCTTAATGTATGGACATGAGTGTATGTACCTTATGTGAATGCATTAACCAGTTCATTTTGGTTTCGTTAATTATCTACGTTTTTATACTAAACGATAAAGAAATGAGATTAAAAGAAGTTAATATTTTAAATTCGAAACCATAAATCTAAATAAAAACATTATTTTTGACAAAAACTTTTTCAAATATTGATTATTTTCATTAAATTTTCGAAGCCTTTTATATTAGCTAAATATGTCTGTAGAATAAACTTATTTTCATGCATAAACATATATATGTGTGTGTAGTAGAGTGCATTTATGATTCAGAGAAGATTAAGTTATATACTATTTTTACTTCTTTTCTAAATTACTTCTCGAAAATTCCCCTCCCAAAAAATAATATTATCAATTTAAGGCTCGCATTAAATATAGAAACTAATTCAATCCCATCCACTAATATCTTGTGAATTTTTTTTAAACAACAAATTCAGTTTTGCGAACCTTTGAAAATGAGTTAAGATATTGAATTAGATTTCGTCACGTATATCTAGTATTCTGTAAAAACTAATAACAGTAAAAAATGTTAAGTATAGCTCTCTAAATTGACATCAATTTCTTTTCTAGAGGTAGAATCTCTCTCGCGCGCGAGTCACTCTGACGAGAAATTATATTTTAAGGAACATCAAAAATTAAACTTGGTTTCTACTTCATATTTAATTCATGATGATTTTATGTTGATAGAAATTGAAATTAAGTTCAGCTGCAGAAAAAACAATAATTAAATATGTAAAAAATATTTTTCAAAAAAAAAATTCTTTTTTTAAAAAATTTATTTAAGGAAAGTTTATGCTAAAAAAACTACAAAAAATAATAATTATTACCATTATTATTTTTATTTGTTATTTTTTGCGTAGCTCGGTGGTCTAAAGGTAACATGTACTCCTCGTAAGCCTAAGGTAGAAGGTTCGATAAGATTCCAGGTTTGATGACTGATTCCATATACCACTTCTAGATTTGGCGACTTGTAGCACATGCAATGTTCAGATTTGGCGACATATTGTATATACCATTTTCAGGTTTTTGGTGACTAATTTTATGTACCATTTCCGATTTAGTGACTAATAGATTAAGGTGTAACGCTAAAAGCGAATACACTTCTGGTTAATACAAGTAAAAAAACAAAAAGTTTTCTTTATTTGAGAAAAGGGAGGGTGGGTGCGTCAGCAATTTCTTACCATATTATAAATAATTGACTATTTTTTTCTGAAAATGGAAATAAAAAAACAGACTCGTGCATGTGAAAAAATAATTTATTTTCTAACTGTTACATATTTTTTATTTTTATAAAGCAATACGTTTAGAAGTGAAGATACGAATTAACATTATAACAATACGTTTAAAAGGTGATAATACAATTAATACTTAATATCACCATGTTTTTAATAACTCGCTTTCTTGTATGTCTGTCCGGGTGGAATTGTGTACTTCATTTTAAACTAACTTCCCGATTAGCAAGATACTTGACATTTGAACCATAGCTCAGAAGTGGATGACAAAGCATGGAAATGAGAAAAGAGAAGGAAAAAAAAGGAAAGAAAGAATTTTTATTCCATTATAAAAACATGGTACATTAAGTCTTTTTTTTATTCGAGCTTTTTCTTCTTAACACACTTTTATTAGTTTGACCCGTATTTATAGAGACGGAATCATTGAAATATAACGATACGGGACTCATCCGAGACCCCGTAAATGGAGAGAATAAATACCCTTCATACCCGTTAATTAATATCCATTGAAAAGCAATACTAATTTCATCTGCCACGTAATTTCAGCTCCAAATATCAAATTCTTTAATAAATTCACCAATGGATAAATGTATTTTAAAAAACTAAAAAAAACACGTTTTTATTGTAGATTGAACTAAAAAATTAAAAATAAATTATAGTTTAAAAAAAACAAAAAAAAACAGGCTTTTATGGTGAATTGAGTGAGTGAATATCAACGTCGCACTGTTAAGCTACACGAGAGCTTTTGGCGACGGACCTCGAACTTTTGAACCAAGGTCAAGGTACGAGTACGACACCTGAGATGGCACCCTCTCTCCTAACTACCACACCACACTAACGGAAGGACGTTTGAGCTCTCGACAGATTTAAAGTACGTTGCTCCCCTACACGACGGATCTTCAGTGGTATTGCCCAGGAACTCATGACACGCCAGCCATGATCCGATACCTTGACCACTTGACTACCGCGGTCACTCTAGTGAATCTAATTAAAAAATGAAAAAAAGTAATTCTTAATATAAGAATAAAATGATTAACAAGAAAATTAATGTCATTGTGGTAAAAACGAAGGGTGCTTTGTACTACATTTTATCGCAACTCAGCATTTTGGAATAGAACTAGTAAGAGATTATAACAATCGAAATAGAGCACCACACGCTTTTACCCCAATGACATTAATTTTCTCGTTAATCATTTTATTCTTATATTAAGAATTATTTTTTTTTTACTTTTTTGTTCAATTCACTATAAAAGTGTATCTTTTAGTTTTTTTTAAACTATAATTTATTATTTGTAACTATTAAATTTAATAGCTTTAAATAAATAATAACAACATTAATGTAATAAAAAATAGTATTAGAATCACAAGCTTGGCCAACTCCCATTACTTTTAGAATTCACTGTGTTATTTGACCCTTTGAGAAACATTCATGTTAAAATATTTTAAATTTGTCACTAATTTGTCACTATGACTTAACCCTTTAGCTGCCATGATTCCCATTTGGGTATTTTGGAATTTTAGGTACACCAGAGTGCTTCTCAAACTTTCAATATTCGCAACCCAATATTCAAAGATAAATTTCATTACGGCCCCCACTCCTCCATACACATAACAATGCATTGAATTCAATAATACTATACTTTGAAGCTAAAGCTACAATAAGACTTTACCCTTTAAAGTTCCTTCGACGTGTATATACGTCTAGCTCAACCGATGCTTTAAATGCCCCATACGTATATATACGACTTTTTGAATTAGGATCTTTTCGTGTACTGCTTTCCATAAAAAATTTTCAGAAGGGTTTTGAATGCTATAAAACGACCTTTGACCTTTTTGCGAAGGATCTACTTATTTCAGAGAACTTCCTAATTTAGACCTTTTCTTCGGAGTACGGAGGCATTGGGGTGCGAATCACGCAACTTTTGATCGGCAGTTAAAAAATAATTTCTTTGCCAAACAAATTACCAAGATAAGTGTTAATTTTTGTATATAACTTTATTTATAACTAGCCCATGGGTTGACTGGTAATTATAAAAATTGTTCTTGACTTTTAGTATTGTTAAATTTTTTATAAAATACATTGTGCAGTGCTGATGCATTTATTCATGTATTATTTCAATGTAAATGTTAAATTAATGTTTTATTATGTCAGAATGTATTTAGTTTTGTTTACTTTCAGTAAATTAATAATTTTTTAAATAATCTTTTATTTTCGACTTTTTGATATGTTCGCGCCCCCTCGTAGAGTTATTAAGCCCCTCTAGGGTGGAGCGCCCCACAGTTTGAGAAACGCTGAGGTACACCAATCATTATAATGAAATACAATATATAATTTTGTATGTAATATATAATATTTCATCATATGTAAAATATATAACATATATAACGTAATAAATTATATTATAAATTTCTTAAAATATCAAATATTTTCAAAATAAAGAAGAAATTATGCTTTTAATATAGTTATAATGTTACACAATTTTTTGTGCATGTACATATTTGGACAAAAAAAATTTAAAAATTTGGTATTTGATTATTTAATCTTATGTAAAAAAAATAGAAATGTTGCTGGCATGAAATATTAGAAGCATTTCAATCTGATTTACGTTGAAACTAAAAATGCAAGACATTTTTTACGAGCCCACAGCACTTTCAATAACATTATAGTTCGAACATTTGAAAAGTCGAACACAAAAAATAATTTGTGAAAGATTTATTTTCTCCTTTTTGTAACCTTTTTAAAATATTCTTTGTATTCTTAGTACATAATAAAAGTGTTCTAAGGTAGCATGCAAAAAATGCATTAAATCCAGTTTTTTTTACAGAAAGAATAAAAACAATTTAAGCAACACTGATTGAATTCTCCAGATCTATCGAACATACCTATTCATTAGCAAGTTGTTCTGCATCAACAAATCGAGTAGTTTACCGAACGTTCTTAGAATAGTTGATTCGTACGTGATCGTAATAATACGTTCTGCAAGTCTAGATAAAAGAAATGCTAACGATCATAGTTTAGGTTTCTGGAAAACTTTTCCCAAATTTACGGAGGCATTTCTTTTACCTTTTGCCCTTTGACCATTTATTTTGCCCCTTAATGTCGTAGAAGTTATGTGAGCGTGCATCTGAGATATGGTGCATATTTTTCTCCAGTAGAAACTGTTGTTCCTTTAGAAACGGAAGAGGGTTATTTTTTTTAGTGAAATGCTTAAGTTTTATGGGTAAAAGAAAAATAAATATTGATTTGGATTTTTTTCTAGGTACTACATTCGTATATTCTCAAAACTAAGATCTTTTATTTATTTTTGAATTCTCTTGTGGTTTTTTTATTCTCATTCTTATCGCGTATTTTTTCTGGACTGTTTGCTTTGTTTTCAAATCTGTCTCTCTCTCTCTCTATTTCTATGTAGGTACAGAAAAACAGTTAAATTTAGAATGTATGCTAAGTATTATGCAAATAGACTATATTTTAGTATTGAAGTTCAGTTTGCACTTTTATTGCAACTTTTACAATGTTACAATTCCATCTAGTTTCCAGTTCTTAAAGCGAAATTATTGGTTGTTGTTTCTTTTAGAATAAACAAAATAACATTTTATCGATGTCCAACATTTCATTTTAAAATCGCAAACTACTTTTTTTTTAAATTTAATTTTTATTCATTGCTACAAAATAGATATAACTAATTAACTGATAATATACATTGATATTTATATAACATAAGCGAATAGGTTGATTTAAAATAGAAAATAATACAAATTAGAATTTATAATAGGATCTTTTTAAAGTAAACAAAACTTTACAACACACAGTGAATGCATAAATGAATCAGGAATTTATTTGTCATAAAATTAAACTGACTGATTTATTTTTTAAATAATAAACTGCTTTCAGCAAAGTACAAGATAAAAAAAAAGAAATATTAAATTACAAAGTATAAGATTAAATAAAAAATAGTACTTCTCCGTTTCTCCGGCGCAAACGAAAAAATCGCCAAAACAGAGACAACTGACACCAAATGGATTATTGACGTTGGTAACCTATTAAAACCACCTTTTCAAAACAAGGCTCGGTCTTTTCTTATGAGTAACGACTTTTCATAATACATCAAAACTAGATGAAAAATCAATGGGAACTGCATTAATAACATTTTTTTCTAAGTGTACATTGTGTGTTGTCGCCTATAAACCTGCATGGCGAGATTTGAGTCTGTGAAACGGAAAAGTACCTAAAAATTGTTGGTATTTGAATAAATTTAACCGAACTTAATGAAGAAATTGAAATTTGCAAATACGTAAAATGATGTATCAGCTGTAAATAATATCTCCATTACCGTTTTATTTCAAATAATGTTCATTTAAAATATATATATATATATTCATTTTTTTCAAGAAAAAATATTAATATCAATTTTGAAGAGCTTGCTCATTCTTAACAAAATTCTAAGCATTGAACTGCTTTTATTTTCTAAAAGTAGTCTATGTGCAACCAGCGTTAAGCTAATAATAATGCTAATATTAATATCTAGAAGCTGTAGGAAAAGTGCCCAAAAAATTAAATCCCTCAATTATAGCTTCGAACGCTATTTTTCGATTAAGGAATATATAATTTTGATGGAAATAAGCCTAATTATTTTTTAAAAAATTCGTTTTTTTTATTAAACAAAATATTCAGGTAATGTAGTTTCATAATGGATGAAGAATATGCGATACATTTAAGAGAAACATTATTCAGAAAATATTAATAAGAAATTATGCCGAGAAAAATTTCTCACGCGTAAAATATGGAAATTACCTCACGCTATAAAATACGTTAGAAATTAATAACACAAGTTCGGTTTCTTTTTTCATTCCTCAATTATTACTGTTAGATAAATTATTATATTCAAAAGTAACGCAATTGAAAGATTCATTTTTAAAACAATGCATACTCTTAAAAGCATGTATATACTACAGGTTTTTTTTTATCTGTAAAAAAGGATATTTTCTGTTAAAGACTCTATTAAATTTAAAAATGGAAAACAAAACTAAGTATTTTATAAAATACCATTTTTATTTGAATGAAATTTCCTTCTGTACTCTTGTTTATTGAATTTTGGATAAAATGTTTCTGAGCAAACGCAACTCAGATAAAGATTAAGACATTAAAGATTTAAAAAAAAAAACTTAAAATAGAGCTATTCAGTTCGAAACAGTTAATTGATAAATAATTGCTTTCAGAGATTAAAACACGTCCTTAAACAAATTATGCAAAAATTCTACAAAGTATTTAAAAAATTTATTTTATTTTTTTCAATACATTAAATGCATTGCTTTTCAAATCTGCGTTTACTTTCGTAATTAAAAATATTTAAACTTATCTACGTGACATTGAACATATTTCAGCAAATTAAAAGATCAAAAATTTATTTAAAAAATTTGTTTGTAGAGGTGGTATCTACAAAGCCAGTAACAGCCTCCGGACAGTGATGATCATTTTGATCTAGTGGTGTGTTACATGCTTACAGATCAGACGGAACCGAGTTCTAACCACCTTATTGGTGGCTATGACTGTAAACTAAGAAAACCTCAACCTTTGCTCAGATGTCGTGGCGCCATCTACCCGCCGCAAAAGCAATCAAAATTCGTCAGATATGCTCAACGCAGCAACCAAAGCCATCAGACCCCCTTGACGCAGCAAAACTAAGTCTTCAGACTCACTTGACGCAACAGCAACAGCTCACACGCTCGACAATACAACATCGTTCGCTCGCCTATCCACCGACTCACTGGTGGGGAGTAATGTAGTGGTAGTATAAGGGAGTAACAGCATCCTGACAGGGGTGATCACTTTTCTCTGGTGATAGGTTACGTGCTTTCGAATCCCTAGATCACCGGTTCTATCCTCCGGAAATCCACCGCAAATTTATTTCAAAACAATGTATTTATGAATTAACTTAAGGCATGAAACGGAAGTTAAGTTTCAACTAACGTCAAAAAGCTAGACCCAAATTTACAACAGATTTTCTGTGTATGACACATGCCCCTATGTTCACGTGTATTTATACAAGTTTAATATATATATATAATAAAACGATATTCGTGGAATGGATTCTTTATATGAGATTGATAAGGCAGTACGGTGATTGAATAAAACTTGTTTATTATCCATCTTGAACACATAACACATTACAAGGACGACACAATACACTCACACACACAAACACAAGCTGCAGCCGGCTACATGTTTACGCAGACAAAATACAGAAGCGAAAGAGAACGGTCTCCAGGAATCTCGGTATTTATAGGCCGCTCAAATCACATGATATGAGTGGGTGGATAGGTGTAGTTTAAAATACTCTTGTTAGGCGGCGGGTTAACTTATTACTAAAACGTTGGTCCCCTGAAGGGATGGACCATTGGCAATTAAAGGATATTTAAAAGGATTATATTAGTGGGAATTATTACATATATACATATATATATATATCCAACTTTTATCATTTTAAATACCACATTTTTGGAAACTTTATTTCAAAGAGTATATCTTGTTTTTAATTTATAAAGTAAAAATTTCATCTACAATTACTTTTAGAATAAAATGCATTATTTTAAAGAGGAAGTAAAATCACACATATTTTTAATTTAAATGGATTGATCCAAGCATGTCCTTTAGTAAAATTTTTGCTTTTCATAAGATAAGAAAGCCAAAAATAGAAAAATAATTTATTTGGTTATTCTTTTCTTTGAGACATTTATTAAATTATAAACTGTTATTGACTTTATGCAAATAATTATTATACATAATATAAGGAATGAGTACAAACGATGGACTCTATTTTAAAAAATCATATTTTCGAATTTACTGCACATGTTACAATACTGGATATATGAATGTAAAGAGAAACATACCAAGTTTTTTTTTCTGTTACAAATGTTTGATGTGTGACTTTTGGCTACACGGCGTACTTCCGATCTGTAATCTAGTTCGGTTCATTCAATTTTGTAACATCAATCTATCAATGATTCGTAAGGCTGCACAAATGCTTACTTGACGTCATCTGTTATTTGTAGTGTCTACTGAAAATAATATGGTTTAAAATATGATTTTTTTTCGTAAAATTTTCTATACCGGTTTTGGAGGCATTCCAAGTTTACAGACAGGCAACTCTTGCAGACTTCCGTGGACTTCGAACAAAACTTTACCTTAAACTCTTCACTGCTTCTTCCAAGACACTTGGCCGGTCGCTGCTTTTCTTTTTATACAAGCAACCTGTTTTTTTAAATTGATGATGCCATCGTAGAATGCACTTGTTGAATGGTACTTCTTTTCCGTAGGGATTTCTAAATGCACGTTGCACTGAAATATTTGAAAGAACCCATGCATACTCTAATACGCAAAAACTTTTCTCAGCCATTGCCTCCATGTTTCGATTTCAATCACGGTGATCTTGAATGTGCTGTTGTTCACATTGGGGAGGGGGGGGGCTTCGTATATTTCTCCTTACATTCTGTTGTGGTTGTTGTAGCACTCTCCCATTGCCCAGCAGTCCTAGACCAGGTCCACGACGTAGTACACTCTCAAAAAACCCAACACCAGCAAGGGATCATCAGCCAAATCCTGCTTGATGAGCCCCAATTCGAGGATATGAGCAGGCGAGGCCGGCTCGGAAGAACAGTTGGTACACATGTCATAGCTTTCGGAACCTTCGGAAAATTTCATTGACTTAAGGTGACCACTTCGAAAGCGGGATAGAATACTTCCGTATATTCTTATATTAATTATTGTTATATATACATGCTGTAGTTTTGAAAATAGGATATTTAAAATCGGGTCCATCATTTGTTCTCAACCTGCATAAAAAAGGAACATTCTTTTTGTCATTATTATTTTATGCAAGGAAATTAACATCCACTTTAAATGCCGATTTCTTTTTCCCCCTTAAAACCTGGATTTATTTAAAATTTCGTAATGAGAAACGTTTCAGAAACAAACTGTGTAGTTTTTGTTGTTTCTTATGCCACCTGTCTGATGATGTCAGATCGAGGACCTCGAAATTCACCGCAGCAAAAGGCTAGATGAATGCCTGTCGTTAGCCTCACTATACAGGTGACAGTACGCTTTTCGGCCCGGTTTCACGCCAATTTTGATGAAGAACACTCTGGGGATAGTCAGAGGTTTCTTTTTCACCAACCTTACGAGAGGGCTTGCGGCTCGAAGGCTATTTATAGTACTCGCATGCCACAAAGGCACAAAGTATTTACAAACATCCATGCCTTCTCCGGGATTCAATCCCCGGTCATACAGTACAGAAGTCAGCTTTGCGTACCACTATACCGGATGGGTGACCAGAAATAAGGTATATACATGTATATTGAAACCTGTGTATATCTTTATTTTATGCTACAATTTTCTTTAAAATTTGATATTTGCATCTCATATTAATAATAAATTTAAGGACTAAATACTGCGTTAAGTTGATAATATATTTTAACTTGAAATTATTTTTTCTTGCAAATAGAATTGCATTTAACATTAATGTCTTTCTCTGAATCTTCTACATTTTGAAATGAGTACTTTTACATATACATCAAAAATAATGCATCTTTTATGTTAATTTTTGATAAAATCAGTTCGATGTAATGCAATTTTGATTGCATTTAGGTGATTCATTGAATGAAAATAAGTGTGTTATATTATATAAATAATGAATCAGATTCAAAAATGGGTTTATACGTTAAGAAAAGGAGTCACAGAGTAAGTAATGGAACATTAAATATTTATTACCTGTTATAAATTTGTTCCAGGTGCTAAGCAATTTTAGAAATTTTAAAAATGAATATTCGTGGCACATCTTTTAACGCAAATAAAAAAAAGTAATTTTATAAAACTAACTTTAAAATCTTTCAAACTTAAATTATCTCTTCAGAAACACAGTTTTGCATCTAATATTTGAGTTTAATTTAAAAGAAATTACACATAAGTTTAGAATAAATTTCCATTAAATAAGATTTTAATTCAAAATACTAAAATTGTAGAGAAATAAAAATTTAAAATAAAATTTAAAGTAATAATAAAATTAAAATTAATAAATTAAAAGTATGTTCGCTAGATGTATTTTTAGCTGAGTGCTGACAAATTTAAGATAAATACAATTGCATTTGTTTTTACATAGACTTTCAGCTACAAAATATTGTTATTGTCTCCCCCCGAGATCCACAAAAAGAGTATTATTTTAAAAGTAGATATAAAAACTATTCAGTTTAAAAATAGCATTATTTGAACATTGTATCCGTGATATTTATGTATTCCTTTAAATAAGAAAAACCTTTTTTTCTTATATAAAGATAAAACTGTATTGATTTTCAAATTTAAAATCTGATGTTCCTTTTTTTTTAAATCAGAATTCAATGTATTTAAAAAATTTCAATTTTTCTACTCTGTAACAATATATACTGAAATGTTAAACTTGATTTTTCCTATACATATATATATATTTCTTAGAATGTTACATGAAAATTTATGTGTGATATAAAATAGAAAAACACAGTAAAATGAAACAAAATGGAAAGGTTCACGTTTCAAAAATAGATAAAATTCCTTTTTCTCTTCTTAAGGTAATATTTCCTCCGTATATTTTCAAATTGAGTATTGTTTCTTCAATTTATATTCCTATTAATATTCCCTTTTCCATTTTTGTTTTACCCACTTTCTATTCCAATTCTTCTCAGAATGGGAGATAGAGAGAATTTTTGTTTAATTTATTTTTGTCCTGAAACAATGGGAATTGTACTATTTTATGCAAGACATACAAAACACATAAAATTATTTCTATTCTTAAAAAATAAATTTAAATATTTTAATTTAATTATTTTTACTTTTGTTAGAGTAATTATTGAAAATAAAAGTGCATTGAGAAAATATTTTGGATATTTAAGTGCATATGTAAGAAAAAAATATTTAATTTATTGCAACATTATAAAAATTAAAATACTTTCCAGGATGATTTATTCAACTTTAAAATAATTTTATACAATTTTATTTGTTATTGATTCCATCTGGTACCGTGACTTGTAAAAAATGTATTAATGAATACTTTTTATTATAATTAGTGTCAGGTGAATTATAATTAACATAAAATTGTTTTTAAGAATGTTATTTTAAGAAAAAAATTAGTTCAAAGTAACCTTTTGGAAAAAATGAAGAAAAAATTACATATTTTTAAAACATTTCCTTTTCATGAAAAATGCATCTTTAATAATATTTTGCCTGAATTATAGTCTTATGTATAGACTCTGAATAAGGAATTTTGAAATATATAATTTAAAAATGGATTAATTTATATTTTAACCTATCAGAGTAAAGAAATTTGAACGAAATAAATTATAGTTTAAGAAAAAAAAAACACCCTTTTATAGTTAAACGAAATAAGTTGTAACTTACTATTTGAGTCACAAAATCTAGAATTAATCTGAAAATGGGATTTGAAACTAGTCACCAGATGCGGGAGGAGATCTGAAAATGGGAAATCACTAACCTTGATGATCCTGAACAGGACAATGGAACAAAATTATTGAATTATTATATTGTCATCGACCCTGAACAAGTGAGCAAAATTTCGAAAATATGATTTTTTAAAGTAGGTAAAAATTGAGTTCAAAGATTCCGTTACATACAAGTGAAGCTTATAAAAAGGTGTTAAAATACGCATTTTTTTATTATTTCAATTAATCATAATTCTGAAAATAATGTAAATTTTTCAAAAATCTTGTTCAGTGCAAGTATAGAAGTCCTAGCTATTTATAGGCTAAATAGTATTGTTAAAAAAAGCATTTTTTATAAAAGGAAAATGTTTTGAAAATACATGTTATTCCTTCTTCATTTTTTGCCCAAACAATTATATTTTAATAATGTTTCCAAGTAATAATATTCTTAAGCCAATTTTATATGTGTATTCTAATTCAATTGACTCTAAATATCAAAACATTACTCATTTATACGCTTTTTTTTCAAAATCAAGTTTCTGAACATAGTCAATCGTCTTAAATTTTATTTCTTGCAAACTGAAATCAATATATCAATTTTTGAAATCTATATAATGTGATATTTCGTTTTCTCATCTACTTCAGACGGTTGCTTACATATGCAAGATCACAATGTTATACATATGCCAATTATAAATTTTCCTATTAAAATTAATAACTACTTAAAATTTAAATAAAAATAATTTATCACTAGCAATTTTAATTTTACCCTTACGAAATATTTTAACTAACAGACATTTATATTAATAATTTTTAGCATTTGTGCAACTCAAAGATATTAACAAAACGCTGCAATTCTCCGTAATATTGCGCTCTCGAATGCAAAATTTCGCTTCCGCTGTCTTAATTAGAACTATTAATTCTCCTTACAGTTATAATGTGACTAAATTCGTCTTATTAAAGGAATTTAATGGATAATATGTAACCGTGCATCCAACTTACGTGCTGAAACTGCCAAGTTCCAATTAATGGTTGTATTCAACATCTAAGTGCTTTGAAATTAGAGTATGGTGGAATTTTCAATTCTGTGTTTAACACGGAAATTCTTCATACTTATAGTTTTCACATAAAGATTTAAACACGAATAGGTAATTTTCTCTTATGTTTGTTGTTTCTATAAATGTATTTAAGGAAACATTGGGTAGAAGTTCTAAATTGTGCATTCTAATTAGTTTTGTTTATTTATTTTTATTTAAGAGCATATATTGATATTATTAATCAAAGTAATTGATAAGCATGAGTGAAAACATATTTAGTTAATGGTACTATTTTGAAAGGAATATCCAATTAGATGCTTTCAGTAAATCGTAGTGCATTTTTGCACTTGATTGCTACAAATTATAAGCAATCGTAAATATTTTTTCTTAATTCTTTTGAAAAAACCAGACAAAAACAAATTAAGAAAATATTTTATTAAAATATTTGATGGAGTTATTTATTATGAATTTGTAAGTTGAATTATATATCATTATCTTGGTTATTTTATTATGTTTCTCTAAAAGTGATTTGATTTTTGCAGGAAAAATATTCTGTGATGAGTGAATTTTGTGTGAGAACCGTACAACTCTGTGAAACTAGATTCTCCATCAAAAAATAAATGAAATTTTATTTAAATATTTTTCTAAAACTTTTCATCAAAAATATATTTAAACATTTTTTTTAAAAAGCGTATTTAAATATATTTTTTTCAAAAAATAGTTTTAAAAATAAATAAATCTACCAATTTTAATCTTTTTATTTTTCACTAAATGATTCAGTTTAAAGGCCTTTTCCGTAATTTTTTATTTTTTATTCTACATTAATAATAATTTTTTCTATGAAAAAATTATAAAAATTAACAAAGAATCAATTTTGATTATTATAAAATGGCGAAAAATTTCATAATTTAAAAGTTATAAATATTTTTCAAAAATTTGTGTATGATTATAATGCATACTAAAATGATTAATTTTGAATTTCTTGAATGCACAGCAAAATATTTAATCAACAATTAATTAATTTGATTGCATCTTTTATAAAAATGCAACATTTGTTAATAAAATCAGCAGAAAAATAGACATGATAAATAATTCTATCTAAAATATCGTTCCAAAAAAAACTGAAATATTTAATTTTTATTAACAAATTGATACAGTATATTATCAGAGATTGAAATTTATACGAAAAGTTTTAAAATGAAATAAAAAGACAATAAACATGCATAGCTGCTTAAAAGGAAAAAAAAGAAATTACCCCGAAATATACGTACTTTAAATATAAACTATCTCTACAAAATTTGAAAAATTTCATACACATTCTCATAACATATAAAAGCTTATGAATACTTCCGTGAATTTATCTACCAAAATATTACAATTTAACCTTTACATCATTTACTCTTCACCAGATAGCGAGAAATTTAAAAATATCACTGAATAAATAATCTTTTAAAATAGATGAAATTTAACAAAATCTATTCATTGTTTGAATGTGAACAACCATGAAACTGCGTCATTTCCTAGTCTACTTTCAAGCCATTTTGGGCGTTGCACAGTTTTAAAATGCACACACGCTTTGTTATCATTGCAAATGTGTCCTATATTCGGACAGCTGCAAGGGGTCTATTTCAGGCTCGTCCTTCCTTTTTATTGATTCTCCCTCTCTAAAGAGATGTCTATTTTTAACTCTTCCATCGATTACCGTCGTAACTAGATAGATCCATCTTTCTTTATTTTAATTTTATCACAGATTGAACCTTCCAGCGACTAGCTTTTGTTCTTGTTGCTGGTATTGTTTTCCTATGCAGTAGAAATATTTGCTTCTCTTACTAGATTTGTCGTTTCTGTTGTCAGCCATGCGCATTTTTCACTTGATCCCTAAAATACAGTAGCAAGTTATGTTTGTTCTTCGATTTATCATTCTTTTTTTTGTGTAAAAGCAAAAAAAAATTCTTCTCCAGAGTTAAAAAAAGAATGGAAAAAGACTTAATGATTTTACAAACGTATGTAAGAATACACAATACGTTCATAAAAATGCAGAAGCAAAGCATGGAAATGAAATACATTTATAAGAGAATGTGTGTATCAATATTTGCGTGTATCTTTTTATTTTATTCCCCGTGAGTTCCTGGAAAACGAATTGAATAAAAGGCTTTTGAATAAACTGCAGAATAAAATTTCAACTATGTCATTTATTTCTTTATCCGCATTTTTCTTCTAACAAAGCAATAACAAGAATAATAACACAGCTCTGTGTGATATATGCCTTGCATAAACTAGTCTGTTATTGAAAGAATTCAACACGCAGATGTAATATTAAATTTCTTTCAAAAACTTTTAGATGCAAAATATAGCATGCGATGAATATGCCCAGACAAACTTTAATAATTCGATTTTTAAAAGTAACGTTTTTTATTGTGTTCATCAAAATTGCTACGAGATATTTACCGACACGTAATCCAATATTTGTATAAAAGAAAATCAATTCGCATTCATATTCATTTATCATATAAGCGTGTTAACTATTTGTGTTCGTAGATTAGGGGTGGCCAGCCTTTTTAGGAAGAGTGCCACTTGCAGATTAAAAATATTTAAGCGTGCCACTTCCAACATTTCGAACAAAAGAAAATACGAAAAAATTTTACTTATAGGGTTATTATGTAACTTTTACACAAAAAGAGTACATTTTTAATGCGTCTAAGTAGTGGAAATTTAAAAACAATATAAGAAATGAAACCAAAGCACAAACTTAAATTTTTATTATTAATCTGTTCAGTTAATTTTAAGCGATAGTTAGATTTTTTTGTTATGTTCATAATAGAAAACATTTGTTCACAAACTTATGTTGATTTAAATCTGTAACAATATTTGACAGACAAATCGTGTGATATTTGACAGACAAAATGTGACGGATCTATCCGCGTCCTTCCTCTAATCCTCTTGGGTAAATCTTTAGTCTATCAATTTGTATTTAATCACAACGAACCATCTGAAGAAGCAACCGTGTTATGCAGATTAGGTCAGATATATATAGTCTAAGTTTTCAAGCTAGTATGGTTGAGATATAGAGAATCTGACTAGGAGGAGAGATTGCTACCGATCAGGTATTATTAAATTTTATAACGCGTTTCAGAGATTAGATAGTTGAAGGTATTAAAGTGACGATTGGTCACCATAGTTAACTTTTGACTCAGATATTTAGGGCATTGGATTGATCCTGATAAAGGAGATCGATATTTAAGAAGTCTTCTCGTAATTCGCGTACCTCGTTGTTTAATTTCCTATTGCTTATATTATGAACATCTCTTCCAGTTTGAACTATTAGAATTCTGTATGTTGATAATTTGTGTGTTTAGTAAATAGACTGGATAAATAACATAGGTAGTCAACCTTCACTTCCTCCCATACATCTAGGTGGGGTTGAGAGAAGATCTCAACCCTTAAAAATATATAATTTCAATTTGTATTTCAGATGGGTAACAAACATTTTGCAGTGATATTGAAAAATGATTTGTGAAAAGATCTGCATTTTTTTTATCATCTTAAAAATCATCAAACCTAGCATTGGAAGAAACCTGCAAAAATGGACATTAAATTTTTAAATTTATCCCAACTCGGAACACTATTAATTTTGGTAAATAGACCCTTCTTTAGTGTGAAATATATTAATTTTTTCTTCTAAAACCAGGAAAAAAAGCAAAGATTTGTTTAAAAAAGAAGGAATGTGAACAACTAGGGTAGAAAAAATACAATATTTTCCCTGTAATCTCAAATTTAAATTATTTTAATTTCCCATATTTAAATAAAAAAATTAAATCACATAGCCTGTCTTCGTTCTTGAATAACAAATACTCACTGATCAGTCTAGTTTTTCCCAGATATTTAAAAATATTCTCCCACAAATTCCAAAATCTAGCGAGTGAAAAACTCTTTGGAAAACCAACTCGCACAACAATGCAGGTACATTCTCTACACGATAAATTTTTATTTTAACTCATTATAGTTTATTTAAAATAAATTTTGAGGGTTTATAAATAATCGTATTTAAAAATGTTTTACTTTTTTTTAAATACAATTTCAAATTTTGATACATTTTTCAAATTTTGAAAATGTGTACTAAGTTGTCGCGTGGCCGCACAGTGGCACGCGTGTTGTTGGTGGGCCACCCCTGTCGTAGATAAAATAATGTTTTTGTTTTATCCGAATTTTGTTGTTTTAAGGGGACACAGTACCATTCAATTGAAAAAATGGATAAGAAAATCAAATATAATTTATTTAGCATAAATTATATACTTTTATATAACCTCACAAAATTTGAAAGCTCTAAACTTAAAAAACACAGAATTGAGATAGCGTGTACATTTGTTTTTATTCACATCCCTATGTTAGATCTAAACTTTAAACTTACTTATCTCAGAGAAGGATGAAATAACTAGTCTGTTTTCATTTAAAATGCTAAGGATTTTTTTCTATTGTGCCTAATGCTTTGAATTTCTTTACCTGTTGCTAATAGTACATGTAACAAAAGTTGGTATGCATTTCTGAATCAAAGCAATAGTTCTTTTTTTTTTAAATAATTGAACTCAGAATTTATACATTTTTTAAGGAATTTTCAGTAAGAATTCATAAAAGGAAGTATTGTCCGAATACCAATCATGTTATCGCAAACCCCATCCCAACTTTTCTTATACATAATTTGACGTACTTGTGAATCAAATTTCAGGTGTGTACGTAAATTTTTGTAGGAGGAGTAAAATCACTTCACAAATTTTAAGTTTTTTCCTTAAAAAATTAAACCGCAACTTTTTATGAAATGTTGAGCACAAAATCTGTTTTACAAAGTATACACACATAGGAGGCAACCAAAAAAATTTTACAGTAAATCGTACCATGTCCCTTTAAGAAAGTAAATGGTTGCAGTAATCAAATAATTATTGCATTGATCTTTCATAGTTTGATTTCCGAGTTAGGGTTCAATTTCCTCGAATATCATCCTATGAAATAATAACACTCTTTAAAAATTCAGGGAATTAAATGCAGTAGAATCCCGAAAACTCCACACTTGATAATCTGGAAGTCCGGATAACTCGGCAACATCTTTGCAAGTCGACCCGTTCAAGGTAGTTCTGGAACGACACCAATCAAAAATTATTTCCACTGCGAGAATCAGTGCTGCTATCACAGTTAGTTGAAAAATTCTGGAAAATGATAAAAACGTTAACGTTAAGAACACCGTATAAACTCCTAAAATATCACATAGTAAGGCACTAAAGGCTGTGAAACCACCATTCAGTATTTTGAACATAGGAATTACTTTTATTTATAAATTCTGTTTAATTGATCTGATAACGACAGAATGCTTTAGATATTTAAAGAACTAGAAAGGATATTTATTTTTTAAATTTATATCATATTATTATCGAATTCTTAAGTAAAAACATTAATAGCTACGTATTTATAAGCAAATACACGTTTTATCAATTTAAAACATTCATGATTAGAAATGTCTCTTATTGAATTTCGATTCCCGAAAATTCGGCCACACCATTGAAAGTCAAAAAAAAAAAAACCTAGCGTGTAGACACGCATTTTTTTAAAGTACAAAATTTTTAAAAACTCAGCTAAATTTTCATTATAGAAAAAATTTATGACTTCCTAAAATATTTTTCTGAAGTGTGTCTGATCAGATAAATTGATTTATACCATGAATTCATTATAATTTTAATTTTAATGTACTAAATGTGCTCTATGTCTTCATAAATTACGTACTGTTCCTTTATATAGGCTGTTTGGGCAGTTTATTTTCTGTTGTGTATTCTCAAGCAAACAATACATACAAGTGCATCACAATATTTTCTGAGGAAACTCTCGTGCTTATTCTTTCTTTAGTCCGGTTGTCGATTACCCGGTATTTTCACAAACTCGGCTACCCTGCGGTCTACATTAGGCCGAGATTTCGGGACTCTACGGTATTATATCAAATTTATTACTTTTATTTAATCAAAAGAGAATAGGTATAAAATTTTTTTGTTGAGTTACCTCGATATGCTTTTGAATTCTAAACCATTTTAGTTTTATCTCCAGAATACAAAAATTCAGCTTTTTAGATATGATTTGTTGCTAATATTTAAGTTATTTTAATGTAAAAATGTTTAATATTCAATTCATATACGAGTCTTTTTTAAAGTTTTGCATTTATATGTAACTACGAGGGTGAGTCGGAAAATAAGTATCCCATGTCGACTGTGGTTATTGTGAGTGAAAGTCAAAACATACAAGAAGACATTAAAGATAAGACATAACTTTATTTTTCCCCATAAGTGCCAAATACATCAAAATTACTTGCGGTGTTTAGAATCACCTATATCATACCGCACTAAAAAGTGATAACAGCTCCTGGGGAATGTACTAATACCAAGTATATGTAATTACCAATGTACTCTGCAATGATAAAAATACCAAGTCACGGCCCCATTAGAAAAAAAATGTTGCCAAAAGAAATTTTCTTAGATGAAAAGTCTTTCTTTAATCTTCTAAATATTTTCAGGGCAGTTTTTCGGTGACTAAAAATATTTTCGACTAAAGACGCTTATAAGAAAATGCATTAATACTTCCCATGATAATTATTGCTGTTATAGTATTCAATTTGCTGAAAATCCTACTAAAATTAAACGGAAGAGAATCGAAAGAATTTGTTATTATATATATATTTTTTGACAACAAAATACATTACAAAACCTACATAAACAGCTTTTTCCACCTCAAAACTAAAAAAAAACTATACAGCTTTTTTTTTACTTGACTACATCAACGTTTTTGCTCAGTTTTCTCTTATACAATTTGGAAACATACATAAAACCCAGACTTCAGAATTTCGACATTTGGCAACACCATTAGTGACGTCACATCAAAGGAAGTTGTAAAGCTCTTTATGGTCCAAATCCCATTCCAGTTGCCAGGTTCTGAAACTTCAAAGTGGATATTCTCAGCATTATCTTAAATGCGGGCACCATATCTTTCCTTGCAACATTTATTTGATATTTTTTGAAGATTTAAAATTTAGTATGAAAAAAAACAAATTTTTCTCTAAGTTTTCAATAACACTCACATTTAATAGATATTTAAGTTCTGAAAATGAACAGTTGAGCACATTTTTATAAACTGGAAATTTCTTTAAGCTCGTTTGTAAAATAAAGGAAAATTTATTGCTGAAGAAAGCATGTAAAATTAACCCGGATAAATAAATTTCACTAACATTTTAGCAATGCATAATATAAAATAATTACAAAAAAAATCAGTATAATGAAAACAATAAGTAATACTAGTAACATTATTGTGCTGAAAAGATGTAACATATTTAGGAAAAAATAGCGCAGCTTTTGAGTTGAATTCGCATGATATAAAAATAGTTTTTTTTTAAATATATAAATAATGTCAAGTTATCGTTGATATTTATTTATTTATTTATATATATAAATGCTGCATTAAATCAAAAAACAAGCAAGATTTTGCCAAGGAACCCTTAAATTTAATTCCAAGCTCGAAGGCAAAGACATTTAACTGATAGCTCACTCGCTAGAATTTCAAATCGTACCATATCAAATTCGATTCAAATTAAAGTTTAGCTATCCATTTTCATTTAAAGGACATTTAGAAATGAATTCATGGATTTTTATAGGGTAATATATCCAAGATAGCTCTAACCATTTATGTTAACCCCTAATAGAGCAGCGATTCTTAAACTTTCGATAGCCGCGTCCCCCCTTTATGTATCAGGGAGACATCGCCTCCCCCCCCCCAATATTTTGAGCATCTCTACCCTTAACGTTTTTGATCAAAGTACAAGCTCTAGTAGAGTTCCTTCATTGGGGACTATTTAGTAATCTAGTCTAGTAAGGTACATCTTTCAGTTCTTCCACTAGACCGTTCACAGTCTACAAAAAGGAAAATCTTAACGTTACACAAGAGCGAAACCGCGGACCCTCTAGAAAAGCGCTATGGACCCCCAGGGGTTCCGCGCACCACAGTTTAAGAACTACTGCTCTAGAATATTGCTCTAGAATCTAGAATATTAATCTTTCTTTATACATATGGGAGAAATGCAACTTTCTCACTCATCGCAAAATCCACCGAACTATTTGACCCACAGATATGAAACTTGGTGAGCATGTTTCTTTTATAAAGTAGAGATGATCCGCTAAGAATGGATTTTACGGAAATCGACTCCAAAGATTAAGTTCCAGCAGTTAAGAGGGGCGTATAAATTTAAAAAATACCCTTATTTGAACTATTAGACCTTCAAAAATGACATTTTGAAAGCATGTTTTAGAGTTGATATGCGCTAAGAAGGAGTTATGCGGAATTCAACTCCAAGGAGGGTTCGCGAAGGCGTAAAAATAAATATACTTTAATTTTAGAAATTCAAATCCGTTTTAAATTAAGGATCTAGGGCTATCATAATGTTTTTAAATATATTTGAAAGCTTAATGGTAAAATTTATATACCAACAACTTAAAAACACAGTACATTTATTCATACAACATTATGAAATATCCAGCGAAACGGTCGAGTAAAGACTAATATCCTAATAATGGTATGTACCCTTTAATATTTAAATAATACATCTATCAATATATTCTATCATTCTATGAAATATAAGTATTATTATTAACAAAGCATAAATAAGGAGTTCAATGAGGACTTTTAAGGCTATTGTCTTTTTCAAGCCTTAATTTTTAAATTATTACAGATTCTTTAGTTTAACATATCCTTATAAATAATTTTAAGAAATTGTACGATGACGTCATATCATGATGTTACATTCTAGTAAATATTCTGAATATATCATTCACTAAAATACTTTATCGATTATTAACGTTTTCTCTAATGTACTGAACGCCTAATTTTCAATGTAAATATAATATTCTTCAGATATCAATATTCAGTTTCAATTAAAATTCGAACATTCCCCTAGCAACACATTGCCCCGGTTTCATTAAAACTAATGTAATTATTAATCCACATAATGAACAGTGCATTTTCTGTATTAAATAATTTATATCTGTGTTACATATTACATGCCTTTTTAATCCCTATTTTATTGATATAAGTGAGCATTCGCAGCTTTATCCTCGTAGTTCCGAGACATTTCGCATTATTCTGTAAAATTACTGTTTACAAATGATCCATTAAATCTGCGTTGAATGCATAATAAGTATAGGAGGAATGTGAGAGTCCTTTGCGAGTTTAATTAAAGTTTTCTTATGAGTTGTTTTACGATTGTGTAATTTGCTATAGGATAAGGAGTAGCATTTCATAATTATTTCGACTACATAGTTTGAATAATAATAAATCACTGATTCTAAAAACAGGGTTAAGTTATGTTATATATTACTCTGTTTACCTATTAATTATTTAATATACAAATTGTTTTTCATAAAAATTTCAATCTTGAATTCGTATTTTAAATTGTGTATGCGTGTAATTTGTAAGATATTTTAATATTATTTATTATAAACGGATTTCTCGTCTCTTTACGTCTAATTGCCAAAGACACTGACTCCAGATAACAATTCTTTGTTTAACATTTTGAAAGGTAATATTAAAAATATTCACATTAACTGACAATTTGAAAAACGGTCTTTTTCCAACGTATTTTTCAGATATAAAGTTAAGTTTCTACAAGTGTCACTTGTTTATTGTATTGTATTTGTATCAAACACTGCTAATATAGCTGTCAATACATTTTATAAGTACAAGATTTTGAAAAACAAAATACTGTAATCTTTCATTTAAAGAAATAGTTAATGTAATATTAATTCAAAATTTTACTTAATTTTTTTAAATCTAACAACGCTGTTGAAATAATTTTTTTTACATTTTCTAACGTTATTACATTAGATTTATAAGTTAAAATGGGCATCAATCCAGAGCAAACTCTAAAAAATATATTGTACATTTTACCATTTAACATATAGAATATAATAAGTACTCTTTTAGTTACTATATTCAGTTTTATAATTAAAAATGTATCTGATTAGAAAAAAAACTTAGGATAAAAAACAAATTTACAATGCTTTTATGCACAAAATATTTCATATTTCCTATTTGAAGTATATAGTACTACATACATTATATCCATTTAATTAACGGAATCTGTGGCAAAAAAGGAATTATTTAATTTTTAAAATATTAAGAAATTAGAAAATGATTTTGTTTTCAAATTAAACTCTCTACATTTTTTGCATCAGTCATTCCTTACTTCTAAGGTTTGCACCTTTTTTTTTATAAAATAACTCATGCTGTAATGTTATTTGACTTTAGAAAATAGGACCTGCAAATTTCCTTTTTTATATTGGCAATTTCTTTGAGATATTTCAAAGATTAATTAAATAATTTCCTTACATCATTTACTTTTGTTCATTCCTAATAACATTACATTAAAAAAAGTTCTTTTAATTTAATTACAGCTCTTTTGTTTATATTTTTACTTTCATTTTTATACTTTAGTATCATATCTTCATTATCAGATTATCTCCAAAGGTTAGAATAAAAATATGAAGAAAAAATAGTCGGAAAGAAAATTGAAACATAAAGAACAAACCAACAAAGAAGAAGGCTGAGGTTTTATCTTAATTTTCCCCCAGCAGCAAAATTAACAATCAGCCTTAGAGGAAAAACAATAAATATCAAAGAGGTAAACCTCCTTTCCTCGAGAACCACCACCTCAAAATGAGTTAAGCCTTTCCAACATTCCTTTCTATTCGCCGATTGATTTGTTTTTAAGATTATCTTCTTCTTTTCTTTTTGCCAATATTGTTCTCCTGTTATCATTGTGTTTCCTTCTTTTATTTTTATGTTCAGTCATTCGAATTATTGCTTTCCCCGGGATGTAGTAAATCAATTTCTATGCTCCAGGTTTTGAGGAAAGTTAAGAAAAAGTAGATGAGAAACAGTGGTGGTCTAGCAAATTTTCATAATTTAGACTTATTGCCTAAGGCATCATTTTACCATAACAAAAGGATATTTTTTCCGTAAAATTAAATTATAAATTATAAATTCCTTCTTGAGATTTGATTGGTGTAGAAGCACAAACGATAAAATAGTGGACTATATGGAAATAGATTAAGCCTAAAAGTTTCATTTTAGATTTTCAGTGTAACGCAAGAAAATGGACACAATGATTAATCAAACTGGAATTTGATAGTGTTGAAAGGTTATTTCTCAAGGAAAGAATATTTCATAGCACTTAGAATATTGGAAAAGGAATAGTTTGTTTTACCAGGAACAGAACATTTTACATTCGTTTGCATACACAATACATACACAAGTTTGTATTTACGCTTTGAAATAAAGGATACATATTTACTATTGCTACAATCCTTCTTTTAAATAGAAATGGTTTTCTGCAACAGCGTTTCCAAATGGACTAAGATTTAAATGTTGATATAAATCCAATCTCGTCTAATTCTAGTTTTGAATACATATGTTCATTATACGCGAAATTCTAATTAGGGACCGCGAAATGTCCTTTTTTAAGGAATGTAACTTCCCTTATTATTTTTTTTGATACATTTTTAGTTGCTTCAAAATTTAGTACAATATAGTATTGCAAGACAATAAACAGTTGGTTAATTGAGAAGAATTTACAATGCGTTGAACTTATTGAGCTTGATTATATTTTTGCTTAACTTTGATCTGTCCAGAGTACAAAGAATGAAAACTCTTCAGGACAGACTAGTGTAGGTAGATTTGTTTATTTAAATGAATTACATTACAATCTCTAAGCACGAAAAATATAACGTGAAAGCCTTATCTTAAGGTATCCGACTTCCCTAAAATTATGAATTTTGGCAAAAACTGAAATTTTTAATGATTTTATTTTATGAGCCATCTTAATAGCTTTATAAAAATACCAAGTTCATTATTTTCCGTTCTTATGAACAAAAAACTACTAGTGTTTTGATAAAAGCAGATGCCACTACTTTAAACAAGATATCATACTTTAACACGCGTTTTATTCGAAATATGTTTTTTGAAAATGCTCAAACCTATTGCTCAAAAGGTTTTGAAAATAATTAACTGAGATTTTTTGTGTATGTTCTGTATAATAGTAGACGTTTCTTTAACTTCAGAATTATCAATCACTGTTTTATTACATAATTTATAACCCCTCATGTGAATATAATCACTGTTTTTTAAGCAATTTCATGTAATAACTAAGATAGAGTGCTCTAGTTTTTGTAAAAATTAAAATATCTCTTATCCTGAAGGTCATTTCAAACATGAATAACATAGCAACATCAGTATTAAAAAATTGAAAATTTGTTCATAAACTTTTGGTACAGAATGGGTGACGTTTATGTTATTTTTTTGTAAATTTTTACCCATTTTATCCATTTTAGTAATAATAATTTATTTTTTTCTTCTTAAATTTAGCATATTTTTCTTAAAATGTACTAAGAAAATCTAAAAACCTCACAAAAAAATCCCTATATCTCCATTTTTTTAAAAAAAATTTGTCGCAAGTATTTGGGCAGAATATAAACAAGTAAACATAGATGGAGGAACATGCGTTTCAACTGAATTTGATATATTGTAAAAGAAACTATAATCTAGATATGATGCATTGCAATTTAAATTAACCTTAGATATTCTAATAGGAAGCTCAGTTATAACCTATCTATAATATATCCTACTCTCAATAATAGTTTAATCTTATATGCCTAACAATTTAAACAAATATTTACGAATCTAAAATGTCAAATTCATAACTTAAATGTACACACAACACGTAGTCTAGCCGTATTTTATTAACTTACAAGTTTTCTGCTCTTAAAAAAAAGGTTTAAGTGCGTTTCTTAAAATGAACATAGGATTTTGGAAAGAAAAAAAATCCAACAGGATATACTAAAATCCTATTAAAAAGCAACAAAAATAAGGGCCAACTTAAACTTAATAAAAAAAATTGAGAAGAGAGTATGGAAATATTATATAACTCTACTGTTGGTAGTATAGAAAAAAAATAATAAGCAACATTATTTATTCATATGCATAAACATCATTGTTGTCTTTTACAATCTGATGTTTCGAACTTTAATTTTATAATTACTCCAAAAGTATAAATCGTTTTGTGTATCAAAGAGAAAGAATAATTAACACAATATTAGTAAAAATATATAAAACATGTGTTCCATTTTAAAAATGTATCTCCTAATCTTAAATTTCAAAAAAAGCAAAAAAAAATGCATTATACAGGAAGTTTTTCTGTATAAAGGGTTCACAAAGGCGTGATATTATAATAAATTATCTTGGAAAATTTGGATATAATAAGTGTGACTTTAAAAAAGTAAAGCAAATGCTACAAAAGTTCTAATTCATGACTTTCTCAGAATTAATTTATGAAATTTCTTCTTTATCATTTGTAACTTTAAATAAATATATATTTGTATAATTTTTAAAAATTTTTAAAATAAATCACTTACAGCATTTCTTTTTTGTAATATGTTTCACAACAATCATGTTATTTATGCATAAAAAAGAATGATAAATTTAAAGTCACCATAACACTTTTTATTAAATTATACAAAATAACCATGCCACTATAATTTTTAGAAGACATTGTGCGTATTTTAAGTTATCGTGTGTTTGCAACAGAAACAAACGACTGTCAAAAACATCAAGAATTCTTTTGAAGCAAAAACTGAGTTTATCAAAAATTCTGTTTCATAAATGAATTAAAAATAATTACATAATTCGAATATTACGAATAAATTATAAATTCGTAAAGAACCATGTACATTTTTCATTATGATTAAAATATTTGAGCTTGTTTATTTTTTGCAGTCTTTAATTATGTTTCAACAAATTCAAAACAAAAGCATATTTTTGCAAGGATAAAACAAATGCATGTCATTTCGCTTCATTAATTTAAAACTCAGTTTCAAATTGCATTATTTTTTTTTTACCTACTAAAGGAAAATACATTTGCAAATTGCTTTTCCCTTTTTACAGGGAAAAAGAGCGTCTATTTTCCATTTGACAAATCTAAGCAAGATATTTCGCTTGACATAAAATAATGTCTCGTTGGAAAAAATTTAACTTTTTACTTCTTTACTCAAATAAATTGTGAATTTAGACGTACTGCCGAGTTGAGATTTTCCTAAAGGAACACGATGTTTTTCTTGCATCAAATTTTAATTAAAGTTTTTTGTTGGATAAAAATTTAAATGCATTGTTTTTATAAAATATTTTAGAGTAACTTGTTGTCATAAACAAAATATTCTTTAAACGTTGATAATTTTGTAACTTTCAATACAAATATATTGTAATTATAATCTGCCCTTTTTTATCAATTAAATCAAACATAAATTTTAAAAGTAAGGTAATTTGTATTAAATGATGACTTAATAATTTTCGTCAACTGCTTAATTTAAAGATTGTGTATTTTAGTTACAATATACTTTTAAACAATTTTTTAATCAAGACTATTTCGTGTGGAAAAAAGTATTTATGCATTTTACATTTCACTTTGATTTTAAAAATAAAATATATAATATTTTATAATAAATATATAATATTTATAATAAATATATAATATTTATAATAAATATATAAATATATAAATATATAATAAATATATAAATATATAATAAATATAATAAATATATAATTTTATAATAAAATATATAAATATAAAATATATAATATTTTAAATATAATATATAATATTATAAATAAAATTTTATATTAAAAAATGCCATAAATTTATTAAAAGGAGACTGAATGGAGGAAGCTATTAATGGAAATTCCGATGAAACTCGCTGCTAGAAAATTATTGCTAATGATAGAAAATTTTAGCAATTAAAATTTATTGAGAGAGAGAGAGAGAGAGAGTTTGTAAGAAATTTTGCCAGTTCCAGATTAAGAATAATTTTGATATTACTTTCAAAATGGTATTTACAAATAATCGTGACAGAAAATTATCAAAACATTTTACAATTTTAACAGTTATTTAAAAATTATTACAATAACTAAAAAGCATTTGCTTTAATTTTAAGGCGCTGAGTTATTTAAGTAAGCTTAAGTAAATTGTTTATTTTTAAAATAAATATATTGACAACGTACTGTATTTTTTCTTTTTAATATATATTCGAACACTTCATATTATTATTTATTGTAAATATATACAAAATCTTTTATGTGTATCTTTATCTTAAATTAATATTGATGGAATTTTATTCGAGGTATTTCATCTCTTTTAACGGAGTTATATAAAGTAATATTCACAAAAATATAATACATTATGCAGTTTATTTTAATCTTAAAAACTTTATTAAAATGCATTCCTAAGTAAATATTATGAATATTTACTTAATTATATTATAAATAGTATTATAAATTAATAATATTATAAATATTTACCTTATATTAAGTAAAATATTAAAAATATGACATTTTGTGATATAACATTTATAAGTAATGAATCGACAACATTGCGAATAATCAAAATGTGAGAAGTTAAAACTTTTACTTATATGAAACATATTTCTGAATGAAAACATTGAACTGAATACCAAATAATTCTTCTTCGTTGTTAGATATTGGAATATTTTTACTTAAAATTATTCATTATCTTTAACTCCTTATATATTAAGTAGTCAATTTTTTTTACCCAAATAGTTCTCAAAAACGAAGGCATATTTTTTATTGCATACAACTAAGCATAATACTTAACAGAATGTGAAAATGGAAGAGTTTATGCACATAGAATATAAAACATGGGGTAATACTAAGTCTTACATTGCAATGGATCAGAGATAATATCAGCTTTTTTGGATTATTTTTCCACTTTCATTTCTTTTAAAGCAATAATTGCACATTGGCTTGTTAATCCTTGTTTTTATCGAACATTTTTAAGAATCTAAACTCTTGCTTTTAATGAAAAATATCTGCCTTCACCACAAAGAAAATCCCGGATGAGAAGTACCATGGACAAACTGCATTTCTTAAAAACACACTAGCACTAATAATCTCCCTATAAGAATTAAAAATATTTGCTAACGAAAGATAGAAAGAAGAAAATATCGGTGCCCGTTCATCGTACGGCACTGGTTGTAACCAGCTTTTGGCAGCCCGTACGGTGCACGGGCGAATCAGTTAAGTTGTTAAGTATCAGTGAGGTTTCTAAGAGCACTAAGAGTGAATTAGATTTATGATACTATTGAGGAGGCATGTCTCTGGGGGTGGGGGTGATAAATCTGCGAAGGGGGTGCGTGCATACTGAAAAGTTGAAATCTATATATTATTTTACAAGTTATTAATTTACTGAAAGTAAACAAAGAAAATACATTCTGACATAATAAAAAATGAAATATACATTTACACTGATAAAATGCACTTTTAAATGTATCAGTATTGCACAATGTATTTCATAATTAGTTTAACTATGCTAATTTAAGGGAATCAGGACATGCTCGGAAGTGTAAAATGCCAAAATTAGGACCCTTTGTTTATGAAACATATATCTTTTAAAATTTTCAATAGAGCTTAGATATTTTACGTTCTTAATAAAGATAATTTAATTATTCTGTAGAACTACAAAAATAACTTTTTAGTTCAAAATTTTTTTCCCTACTTAATTTAAGTAATACATAATTTTTGAGAACTCATAATACATACTTATGTTTAGGCACCATTTTTAAAAAAGTATCTTTTTTTTATGCAAAATATTTTTACACATATATAAAACAATACACAAAAGACAGTGAACTTAATTTTTTTAGTGAAAATTTAGTATAGTTTCCTTAAAAAAATTATAAAACTTTGAAGTTTGGAAAATTTTATTTTTCTGCTTTTTTATGCATAAAACCATTTTTAAAAATTTAGGCACTATTTTAATAGAAAAAAATTAGGTTCACTATATGCATAGGTATCTTGTACAGAAGTATAAAAAATCTGGAATCTTATAGTGCAATAGGTTTTTTTTAAAAAATGTACCTAACTGCAAAAAATATGCTTTTGAGAAAAAGTGAAAAAACTAAGGGTCAAAAAGGGCGTAGTCCTTTGTTTACATTTTTATTCTTCATATTTTAGGGCTATTTTATCAACAAACACATAAGTATTATACATTTTTAGGTACAGAAAAATATGCACTATTTTTTAGAACTAAAATTGAAAAATCGATTTTTTGAAAGTATATGATGTCTTGGTTCTATTAAGAACAAGTTTAATAATTAACAAGGACCCCCATAGTCTTGTCATAAAAAAATTACATGTGAAAATTAACACTTATCTGGATAATTTGTACGGTTTAGAGTTAATCCTTTAAATGCCGATTAAAAGGTAAGTGTTTCGCTCTCCAATGCCATCGTTTTTTACGTAGGCGTGCGTATTTGATGTATTGGGGAAAACAGGGGGGGGGGCGTCCAAATGAAAAAGCAAATAAAAAATAAATAAACAAATCCTCTGAACTAAGTAGCTTCTTCGAAAACACTGCGAAGTTTTTTTTATTGCATTCCAAACCCTTTGGAATAGTTTTATCGATAGCAGTGCACAGGAAAGAGGCTTGGTGGGGTAGTAAGGAAAGGGGGTGCCAGCTCTGGTGGCCTTCTTGTCACTTGACTTGACCATGGTTCAAAATTACGAGCTCCGCCACCAAAAGCCCTCAGTGCGACGTTTGTGTTCACTCACTCACTCACGCATAGGAAAGATTGTACTTCGGAAAGACGTATATATACTTCCGGGGCACTATTAAGACTTTGGCTGAGAGAGCCGTTTTTATACGACGGATGTACTCAAGTTGTTAAAGTTGCATTGTAGTTAGCGTCAAAGTATAGTATTATTGAATTCAAAACATTATAATTGTATGGAGGGGTTGGAGATGAAAATTGTAATTGAATATTGGGTCGCACATATTGAAAGTTTGAGAAGCACGGTTACAACATATTTAACTATTGCAATATGGTGTTATACTCAAAACTAGATATTTAAGGATATGTTTTTTATTAAAATAAATTCAATCCAAAAAATAAAAAAATTTCATTAATTTTTCAGAATTAATTATAAGCATATTTCTCCTTAGCATAGAAATTTCTGTTTATAACTCCATTGTTTCTGACAGCGCATGTATTTTAACTTAGATTTTGTTGTAATTTCAGAAAATTACACGTGAGATTATATTTGAACCGACAAGTAATTGTATCTCAACTTCGTTTTATTTAACAAAGAAATTCATTTTAAATATTTGAAGTATTTGTGCTTTTTTTAAATTAAAGAATTTTTTTAAATAAATACAGGGGGAAATATATTTGTTTAAATAATTTAAATATATGAAGAATATAGGAATAAATATTCTTGGAAGCTCACTTAAACGAATTTTTTCCAAGGTAGCAGTATTTAAAATAATCCATTTAAACCTAAGCAAGTATTTTATTTAAAAGATTTACAATTTTTATGTAAACGATTTCAGTGCAAATAATAAAAAAATTATTCTCTGATAAATTAAAGGGTTTACTGAAATTTAAAATAAAAAGCACACAATATCTCCTTCTTTAAGAAAATATTCTTAAAATAATATTTTCAGAAAAGTATGCTATAAATTTTCTTTAACTTTATTTTTATTCTAAGGTTCTTTCATTCAATTAAAAACATGAACAAATTTTTTTTTTATTTTAGTGAATACTGAAGTTAAATTAATATTTAAAAAATAATTTCAATCCCCCCTTTTAACCAATCTATTAAAAGATTTAGAGATTTTTAAAACACCCAAAGCTTTATTTATTATTTAAAACTTTTTCTTCACAATAATGAATTAAATAAAGATCATTGCTGCTTTAATACGTGATTGAATTTATTACTTAAAAGAAAATTATTTCAACACCATTAGTCCCTCGAGACTTTTTTAAAAATATTAAAAAATAATTATTTAAAATGCTTTCAAACTTTTCTTTTATTTCTTTTCATATAATATTTGCATTAACTAAATTATTTTTAAAATAAATACATATATTTTTTTATTTATTTTACTTCATCTATGTCAGGAATTATTTTTACTCTTTTAGAGATGCTTAAGTATATTGGAATCTTTTTATTTAATAATAAGCTCAAAAATTCTGTGTTATCTCTACGCGACAAATATCTAAGATGATTAATATATTTTCAGACAACATTCACACAACAGCCATTTTTACTTTTAAATAGTACTTAAAGTTAGCAAATTTAAAAAAAATTATTATTAAAATAATATTTAATTTTATTTTTATTTAATGGAAAGGGAGCTTTTTAAAATAAATATATATATTTAGTAAAAGTCCTCGATGTGTGTTCAAGACGTTTTTTTTATTCCCGTTAAATTTGTGCATAAATATTAAAAACTAATGAAAGTATGTTAACAAATTGGTTAAAATATTTTATTTTCATAACTCATTTGAAAAATTCCACGTCCGTAAGATTTTTGTTTCAATTTATGTATCATACTTTAAAAAAACTTATGAAAATCAAAAATTGCACGTTAATTTTTTTTAACAAATTTATTCTAGAATTTTAGTAAAATTTGTGAACAAGTCAAACCAAAATTTTCAGAACGTAAAAGTATGGATTTGAAACTAATATTTTGATCGAAGTTTTGGATAGCTTCACTCATATATCAACCTAGAAATCTGAATTATCCCATATTCAGTAATATATTCGGAAAATATGGATGTGTGTCCACATAGAAATCTGATTTAAGCAACTAGACCTTCAAGCATCCAGCTAATCTCATGGATTCAGGGTTTAATGAGAGGCACTTATCATAAATGATCAAACTCATTGCCTTCCTTGTACTTCAGCCCAATTATGTGTAATGATTCAAGTGATGCTTTAGAGCCAATACAACACTTCACATTATCTTATAATGACATAACCTACTGAATATGCCCAAATCGTGTTGTGGTACTTAAAAATAGATCATAATTAAGAAAATGAGAGTCTTCATTAGTTTATGGACATTATTATGTAATTTCTTACAAGTAAATAAAAAATATGCAATAAAAATTCATATCAAATACTTGTACAAAATATTTATATTGAAGAGTTTTGAGAATTTGAACATGAAATATTTCAGTTCAAATTTTTCAATCTGAATTAAAGAATGACTCTTGACTTTGATAGGGACGTTTTAAGGAATCATTTTACAAAATAAAGATATGGTAGCTAATATTTGTTTCCCTTAACGGGATTATGTGTGAATCAAATGTATTTATTTTCTTCATATTTCATGTTACATTTGTAAATTTCAAAACAATATAATGAGAATTTTACCTTTATTAAATCACTATGCCCAACTAATATAAGCGAATGAGTTAAGAACAATTGAGGTGTATTTTATAGTAATTTGACTTCTTTTAAGAGACATAACTGTCTATGTAATCAAATACTGCCGCAGATTTGATTTCTGATTTTGAGTATCTTATTATTTTATTTTCCCTTTATCACACACATTTTCCATATTCAAAGACGTGCACAGACCACTCTTATGGGGGAGGCCTTCGGTATAAAAATCACGCTGATGAAAGTGCCGAGAAGAATTCCTTATGGTAAAAATTAAAAATTTATTAGTCTATGGGGGATTTGACCCAAGCTTTACCCTAGTGTAAGCCACTGGTAATGTTACACTATATCGAAAGTTATTACCATGCTATCAGAAAACAGATTAAATAGGAAGTGATTCTTGGAGTCATTTTTTAGTCATCCCTTGTGCATTATTACCTTAGGTTTTCACAAATGTGGTATGAAAAATATTTCTTGGGGTTACTATTTTTTGAATCAGGAGTCCCAAAACTATTTAAATGATTAAATTAAAGTTAATATAAATAAAGCAAGCAGAATGTGTATCAAATCTTATAGAAGAGAGCAAAGAGGTTTTTAAAAAAATGGTTAAAGCAAACATAAGTAAGAGAAAATTCTTAACTATATGCTGTAGAACGTCGTTTATCCGAATCTATTGGGACCGGACTCCGTTCGGATACGCGATTATTCGGATAACCGATAACCGAAAGCGATCCATGCAGTACATGGTACTAAACACTATATAAATACTGAAAATCATCACATGCGGGAAATGTGCTTGAAGAGAAATCAAATAGGTGCAAAACGTCGCACCTTGGGAAAAATAATCACTTATTTTTCGCTGTACCATTGTACACCTTCGTTTTTTCACTGCAAAGTCCCTGATTCTCTTCAGCAGCAGTAGTTGAGATGGGCAGCACTTTGATTGTTGTTCGTACCACTCCATAGCTGTCTCTAACGCAGTAAACACGTCAGCATTTGATGTGCCATTGCTACTTTCGTTGTTGCTGTTGTTGTCCTCTTCTTCATCCGTTTTATCGTCTACAGGATCGGATCCTTATTCCACGGAAGTCACTATCTCGTCTTTATGTAGCATTTGAAATCCACAGTCTTCTGCATCCGATGCTATCCAGGTTTCTACATTAACAAAACTCAACAAAAGAGCACGTATACACCCCCTCATTGGAAACAAACTGACCTAATATTCCGCCCAGATGTTTACCAAATCACACAACTGAAATTCCCCAAATATCCTTCTCCTTGGGATTTCCTGTCACTTTTGGCCTCACAGGAAACAAATGTTGAACATTGCACTATTCGAAAATGTATCCGGACTTTGGTTCAGATATTTGACGCTCTGGATAATAAACGTTCAGATAAACGACCTTTTACTGTATAGACAAAATATTATCATTACAGAAGCATTTTCTATAAAAATAGAATGTTTTAAAAGTATATCATTATTTATTTTTTTGTCAAAAATTGCATTGCAGTAATTATTTTTATTGTAGTGATTTTCTTTAGACAATAATCTAATTCAGATGACTCTAAATATCATAAATTTTATTCATTTATAGGCATTTTCAAAAACCATGACTCCGAAACTAGCCGAATACCGTAAACATTTAATACTCGGCATAATATAGTTGGCCGTTATGTGGAATTTCGGTAAAAATCTAACAAAAAAAATCATTTTATAACCACATTATCCGTCTTCGATAAGTCAGATGCAGTCACAAGTAACCAGACGTGATTGGCTGTTCAACATATACTTATGGAGCCTGAGAATCTTATCTTTATCGAACACATTTGAGTCGAAAGAAAATCTAAATCACCAATCTCTATTGATCGATTGAACTTATTTACTTGGGACAAAGTGAAAGGAATTATTGAAGAGTTTCTGAAAATGTGAATGGCAGATTTTCAGAAAACTAGATTTTTTCAATGCATTCATTTTCACATATATTTATTTTGTACCAAAAAGTTTTTATTCTTATAAATAGCACACTTTATTTGCAAGATTGCATGCATGTTCATGTTTCAAAACTGGAATTATCTATGAAGATAGGAATTGGAATGTTTTTCATGTTTTATAAATCAGATTTGTTTTTTAATTTCAAAAAGCCAATAATAAAAAATAACATTGGCTTAGTAAATTGAATTTTTTTAAAAATAGTAAAAAAATTTTTTTTTTATATAAAACTATACAAAATCATTGAATAAAACTTTTTATTGACACAAATAGTTTCAAATTTAAATTACAATATTTATTTACAAAGAATACATCTGTAATTTGATTTCAGTTGTTTCTTTTATTTCTGTTAATTATTTAATTAAAAAATTAGAAACTATTAGGATGTCTATCTTTTTTATAACAGCTAATCTAAAATGTAAACAGATATTTCTGCTTTCGATTTCATTATTAAATCAAGTATGTTTTAAGACTTCTTTAAAAATAACCATTTTTCTAACTTTATTCTATTTAGCTTCCATTAAGTAGTTATTTTATTAACGTTTTTTCTTTCATTCACTTTTCACTTTCTGCAAAAGCAATTCGTGATTTTTTTAAGTAAAATGCATTAGGTATTTTTCCAGATTATAAGGTTTTTAAATGTCGTTGGCGGAAAAACAAGTTATGAGAATAAAAATAAATTTTTCCAAGTACTTTACAAACATCAAATTAATCCTTATAAATTTATTTAAATGTTCTAAAGAGTTCATTTTACTTTTTTTTAAAGTTTTCATTTATTTCTGTGTATACGGCAAGAATTGTTGGAACTTTTTTTTAAAGTTCAATTTAAATGTATGGCTTATATACGATTCTGTCTTATCTCGAAGAAAACATAGTTTAAGAAAACGTTTTATTTTTCCTCAAAAATTTTGTGTTACTCAAGTACGATAGTCCACTTTTATTCTGAAAGTGAAAGAAAGTCACATAAATCCTTCAAAGCTACTGTCAGAATCCGATTTTACGAATAGAAGCTAAAATTTACATTCACTTATCGAGGGGTCTGAATGCATATGCTAATCAAGTGGTAAGTGCTTCCTCCATGGCATGAGACATGACGTATTCGAATTTCTCTTCGCTCTCATTTTCCTTGAAAAAATTGGCACAGAAAGTTTGATTAGAGATGGCAATATATAGATAACAAAATTAATTGTAAAAAGTGTGTTAGCTTCAGATCAGTGTTGCTCAAACTATGCGGCACTACTCCCTAAGGGGGCTTGATATTTCTACAAGGGGGTGCAAGTATATTGAAATTCAAAAACAAGAGTTTTTTTTAAAAAATATTAATTGACTGAAAGTAAGCAAACAGAGCACATTCTGACACAGTAAAATACAAAATACACATTTTCACTGATATAATACACTTAAAAATGCATTAGGACTGCACAATGTGTTTTATAATTAATTTAACAATATTAAGTGAAGAACAAGTTTAATAATTACAGTGACCCGATTGGCTTGTTATATATACGATTATATACAAAAATTAACACTTATCTTGATAATTTGTACTGTTTATAATTAATCACTTAACTACCGATTAAAAGTTACGGGATTCTCTCCCCAATGCTAGCATTTTCCACGTAGACGCTCGTATGTGATGCATCGGGGCGGGGGATGAAAAGAAATAAATAAGTAAAATCTTCGCTGAAATTAGCAAATTCTTCACCAACACTGTCAAGGTCCTTTTATTGCCTTCAAAGGCCTTCGGAATAACTTTATGGATAGCAGTGCGCAAAAATGTTCGTACTTCGGAAAAACGTATATATACGTCCTCAGGACAATGAACACTTTGGCTGAGCGAGACGTTTATATACGCTGGTGGTGCTTCAGAGGTTGAAGTCACGTTGTAACTTTAGCGTCAAAGTGTAGTATTATTGAACTCAATATGTTGTTATTGTATGGAGGGGGGGGGGGTTAAAATTATGATTGAATATTGGGTCGCCAATATTGAAAGTTTGAGAAACACTACTTCAGATGATGTAATACAGATAAATGCATGGTGAAAATTCCATTTAGCAGAAAAGGCACCATGAAACCAGCAGCTCAAATACAGGAGGTTCTAAAGTTTATTGCCGAATTATGAGAAAAGGAACATCTATAATGAAAAAGTAACGATGTATCTAATAATTTTAATCTCATGTAGACAGAAAAACCAAAACTTCGTTATCAAGGAATCCTACCTACAGTTTTAAAAAGTAATAGAATTATTGAACAATCTGAAAATCATCTGAACCTTTGCAATAAAAATTAAGAGTAAGAGTTTTAATGTATTTTATAATTTAATCTAGTTTAATTGTTATGATCCATATTTATTTTTGATACTATTATTATACAGAACAAATTAAATTTACCATTTACTATATTTTTATTTTGGGACAACTTGAATTCATCACCTACTACTCTCATTTTATGACAAACTAAATTCATCGTTTGTTACAGCTATTAAAAGACAAATTTAATTTGTCATCAGCTATTACTTTGGGACCAATTAAATTCATCCCTAGCTACTATTGTTATGGACAAACTAAATTCATCATCTCCTGCAATTATTATGGGACAAATTGAATTCATCATCCGCACTATTATTTTGGTGGATTACTATAAACAAACTAAATTCATCACAGGCTACTGCTTTGGGAAAAAATGAATTCATCTCCTGCTACTATCATTTTCTCACAAATTAAAAATTCATCCTCTCCTACAATTATAATGGGACAAATTGAAATAACCATCTACTACTATTATTATGGGACAAAAATTGAGTTCATCACCTGCTATTGCTTTGGAAAAAAGTGAATTCATCACCTGATCTGTCATTATGTGACAAATTAAAATCATCCTCTGCTACAATTGTTATGAGACAAATTGAATTCGTCATCTGCATTATCATTATGGAATATTATTATGGGCCAAAAATTAAATTCATAATCTGCATTATCATAATGGAATATTATTATGGCACAAAAATTGAATTCATCACCTGCTACTGTTTTGGGAATAATTGGATTCATCACATGCTACTGCTTTGGGAAAAATTGAATTCATCATCTGCACTATTATTATAGAATATAATTATAGAACAAAAATTTAATTCATCACCTACTACTGCTTTGGGAAAAATAGAATTCATCACCTATTACTATCGTTATGTGACAAATTAAATTCATCATCTGCTACAATTATTGTGGGACAAATTGAATTCTTCTCCTGCTACTATCGTTATCGGACAAACTAAATTCCTCATCTGCTGCAATTGTTATGGAACAAATTAAAATCATCATTTGCTACTATTCTGTTACAAATTAAATTTATTAGCTGTTATGATGACACAAAAGGAGTCTAGCACAATATGACCTTATCACAGTATATAGAAACCTTAGATTTCAGTATTTTTCTTAGAATTCACTTCTTAAATATCCATGACATAGTTGCTTCACAATTCAGGAGTTGATTGCTATCAGATGTCAAGTATTTCACCCTATCCAAAGCTTTCGACTCAACCTGTCTAGAATTCCAACTGCCAAAAAGTTTTTTATGATAAAAAAGGAAACTTTAAATATTTCACAGTCTTGAAAGGTCCCGACAACGGAATAAACGGGCTGTCAAAAAAAAGTCTTTGCTGCGCCATGGTAATGAAAAGAGGTATATTTACAAGCAAAAGCACGTTTATACAAAACGTGCAATAAAATATGTTTTCTTCTTTTCTCGGCCTAGCAACGAGAACTCGGAGGAAAAGTAACCGAGGTGTCTTTCGGAGTTTTTATTAGATTCCTTCTATCGGAGGGGTGCTCCTCCAAGGCAGTATAAAATATACTTTTCAACTCGTTTTTCTTTTTCTTATGTCGGGGCCTTCGGAGTGAGTTATGTAAATAAATAAGTCAGCCTAAGCAACAAGGGAAAAGTGACGAAAATTTAATTTCGAATCGTCTTTGCTGAAACTTAAAGATTCGGAATATTCAATTTGAAATCCTGAAGATTTTCTAAAGCATAAAAGAAGTAAATTTTAGAATAGAATTTAGAATTTTAGACGTGGGGATAAAAATAAATGCTAATATTTTATTCGAGTTTTTCTAAAAACTAATATAATTTTGTGCCAGGAGTTGCTAGAGTCTAAAGAATGTTGAATGAATAATTAAAACTTAAGAAGTACGTTCTTCATCCTTTGTGTGTGTGTATATTTTACATAACAGGAAGTATTTTTAAAGATGGAAAAAAATATAAAGTTTTTCTTTTATATGAATTTTTCATTTATGGAACAATTTTTTATTGAGATTTGATTAGAAATCCTTTCTATATGAATTTCGAAATAGAATTTCTTATGCAGTCATATTTGTCTTTAGTTTGTTTATTATATATACATTATAATAAAAAAGTACCATTTGATTTTTTTAAAAAAAATTATCTCATTTATCTTTACTAATAAATAAAATTGAAGTGCCTATTTGTAATTTCAAATTAAAAGCTTTTTATTAATTACTTTCAAAAGCATATACGGTACTTATATCAAAAAATCAATTTTTAAAATTTTTGTCTCTCTATCTGTCTGTCTCTCTGTCTGTTTGTGCCTTGCTAATCTTGGAAACTGATAACCCGATTTTGACGGGACTTTCACTGGCAGATAGCTGATGGGATAAAGAGTAACTTAAGGCTACTTTTATTTTAGAAAATTTAGACTTCCACGAAAACAAAATTAAAACCAATAAAATAGGGAACATTATCCGATTTCAATAGGGAAGTATATGTTATGTATTATATAAAATAAAAAAATAATATATAAAATAGAATGAATAGCAGTGTCCAGTACCGCGCGCGGCCCACACGCATGTCGCTAATTAGAAGTTGACGTTATTTCTGTGAAGTCATGTGTTCAAGTCCTAAGGCTACTAGAGATACACAGTGCAGATTAGTTGGTACACGTTAAATCTCTGTCAAGACTCAAATACCTCATATGAGAGGGATTTGGAAATTTGGATAATATGATGCCGGCTCGAATCTGGTCCTCATATGACCGAGTTCAAAATTACGAGGTCTGTTGCCAACAACCTTGTGTTTTTCTGAAGGGCAATGTTAATAAGACAAACAATCAACCAAACTTTCGAGGTACATCTCTGGCTAATCATAATGTGAGCAATGCGCACAGGGGGATGGAGACTGATGCAATCTTGATTCATAACACCAAGAACAAGATCAAAATGAAAATTCATTTGACAACTTCTGTGCATGGTGTCTACAACTGTAATTCCAACTTTGCAATATTTCAGGCAAGAAACGTGATTCGTACGAAAAAATAATGCAACTTTTAGTTGTCAGTGTCTGCCGTTCAATGCACTATTACAGATTCGAAAGCCTATTGTTTTTCTAGGCAAAAATAATTGTTGTAGTAGCCACCTTGTCGACATTTCACTATGATGGCGAATTGTGCGTGCGGGAACCTATTGTTGTACATGCAAATTGTACTAGTTATGACATTGTAGTTCCTGATGTGGCAGAAAAACCTATCATTGTCATGCCCACAAAAAATTACGTCATCAAGTGAATGACATGGTAGATGAAATAAGTCAGTCATTCCCTCGTTCACCCATCGGGTTTCAAATTTGTATCACTACTGCTTGGTTAATTCCAACACAAATACCGATTTTTTGGAACAATAATCGGCATATTTTGAAGAAAAATTCTTCCTGAATTGAACTCAGAAATATGCTCAAAGAGCAATATTTTCTTTATTTATTTTATAATCATTTCGCAGTAAAACTATTTAAAAGAAGAAAGAAAGAGTGCAGTGTATATATTTGTAATTTTTTCATACTTATATATCTTGCTTGAATGGACTTTGGTTTGGAAATTAAAAAAATGCAAATTACTCTGTTAAGCTCTTAATAATCTCTAGAAAATGTGATAAAAATGCGATGTATTGAATTTCTAGTTATTGAAGTAAGGAACATATATCCACACAATTTTCCCTCCAGATTTATTACAGTTTCCTTAAATTATGCCATGGGCTTATGATAATTCTGTTTAAAATTCCTATACTGTTTTTTTATATGTTATATACATTATATAAATGAAGCACATTTTTGTATGAATTCAATATGCGACGCTAGGGCTCAATTAAATTTACTCTCTTTATTTGAAGTAACACAATAGCAAAGAATAATTCATATAAGTAAACAAATAAAAGGATAGATCATAGTTTAATAATAACAGACTTATAAGTATTTCTTATAGTTTTTTTTGCGGTAAATTCTGTGAATGTCTAAATGCTACAAAGAATTTACATTTATTAAATATAAATTTGAAACAACGTGATAAATTAATTGTAAAATAGATCACAATTTTAGCTCTAGACAAAATTTGCAATCACAATGCTAGTCAACTTTACTGAATGTATAGGCTAAGTAACTAACTGTAACAATATGTTTTACTTATTTCTGTTTTATTATAAAACATATAACTTTTATTACATGATCAAATACTTAAGCAAATACTTTTATTAATTTAATTGAGATAATCACATTTTTTTAAAAAAATTCTGGCTAATGTTTATAAAAGATAATGATGTTTTTTTTTGTTTTGTTTATGAGTATTACAGTGTTGTTGTTAACATTTCTTTTATTTATATTCTTTGTGCAAATGAATTTTTATTTTTGCTTTTTCTTACTGGTAATATAATTCGTATTTTGACTGGAGTATGATCATTACTTTGCTTGTATAAATATTATATTCATTTGTCAAAAAATAAACACAAAGAAAATTCATGGGCCACTTTAATTTATAAAGGAAATTGTATGTAAAATAGCACAATGAGATAGAAAAATTCAAAATAAAACTTCCCAAGAGTAGTATTAATTAAATGCATAGAAAAACAACTTCCGCTTTCTTTTCTGTTTTTTTTTTCTTGTAAGAATACGGAATGAAACATTTGAGCTTCCTGAAAGTGTTCAGACTAATTAGAGCAAAATGAAAAGTTTACAAGTAATTCCTTTTTAAGGACAGTTATTCCATTTTTATCAAGGAATTAATGAATAATTGGAAGAGTCCTCATTTATTTACTTAAGCAAATAAAAGCTGCTCTAACTGATGAAAAAGAAATAGGTTTACAACTATTGCAATTTGTCATGACAATCATTAATAAATTACCTCTAAAGAAATAACTTTTAAATACTTTTATACGTTTTTGAAATGTAAAGTTATTTCTGATTGCTATGATAAATTAAAATCAAAGTAAACTAATTTTAAAATTATCACGATAATAAAAAGTAGTTTTACCTTTCAAATATTTTTTTCTTAATAAATTATAAATATTTAATACAAATCACACAGCATTTCATTAAATGCAAAGAAATCGATAAATTTAATTTTCCCTTTCTGTTTGTATTCCTCTTTCCAATGAAAGTTTTATAAATTGAAACTAATTTATGCAACAACACTATTTTATTATTATTGCTTAAATACTCTCTTATATTCTTGTACTGATATTTATATGAATTAATATGAATCTTTAAGTAATAAATAAATAAGGCACTACGTTTAGAAAAGAAGAAATGAAAAAATGCTATAACTTTTCATATTAATTCAAAGAATAGTACGATTTCTCTTTTTCAGTATAATTGATTTCTTCTTCATGTAAATTATATGAATAGTTTTGTTTTTGAATAAAAAATTAACGTATTTGTGTGTCATCCTATACGGTTTGGTGTTGTTATAATACTTAAATATAATTCTACTTTTTTGTAAAGGTTTTTTTGATTTTTTCACATATTAAAAACTGCTTTGAAACAACTGTGTAGTATTTTACTATATTTGCCTAAAACCTTAATTTCGAGGTTTATAAATTTTTAAATGTACTATTCAAAATTTTTGATCAATAATACACTATACCACACATATGTTCTAATACGTATTTTATTTTATTTCAATTTATTTTTTGTGTATTTTTATGTTGCGCTTTTTTAGTAATCAAAATCGTTTGTGATCTACTTTTTGGTCTATAACTACTATACGAAACTTGAAATTTTCAGAAACATCTAAATTATTTTATTTTGCCATGGATATTTAATACGGTCTATGCTATAAACTGATAGCAATAGATGTAAATAAAACTGAAATATATTAGAAGAATAGTATTTAGAAAATATGAAAGTGTTAAGATCAGAACTATAAGCAATAACTATTTATAAGCATTGGAAAAGATGATTCCTTTCTAAAATTTTGCTATATTTCTCTTTCAATAGATTTATTTATCACCTATAATTTCCGAAATTAAACTATACAACTACCTCAGATCTTGTCTCGGTTATTAATTTTTTTTACTATTTAATATTTTTAAATGTTTTATACATATTTTTTTTTAAATTTTAAATATGATGCCTTATTACTTTATTTTCATAATTAGTTATGAATTATTTTTCGAAGTATTAAAAATTACGTAAATAAATTTAAATTCATTCTCTCTGTTGTCACTTTTTTACTGAATATTTTATTTAAGATATAAATATATATATACATATATCATTTCTTTTTTCAAACTTCCTTGGCGAAGAGATCAGCGCGAGATGCGGTAACTCCCTTAGCTTGACGATATATGCCTGTATTAGGCGATTTATTGCTGAGTTTGGCTGTTTAAGTTATTGAATATTAATTTTCTTTTCCGATTATTTTGAGGCGAGTTACTTTTCAATTTTTATTTAATTAAACCAAACGGAAAAAAATGAATGAAAAATCTAATTTTACAAGATTTTTTTTGCTAATTCAAACGTTTTTTAGAAAGGAAATTTTATGGGGAATGTCCTAATTTTTTTAAAGAAAGTTCAGTATTTATAATATTTTTTTATTTGGAAAAAGTTTAATTTTCATCGTTGTAATTTTGTTGCTGATATGTTGTCATTTTTTAAGCATAAAATTTTTTATTCCCTTAATTTAACTACTTTATATACTACTTTTAAAATGTTTTTGTATGCAATATGGATATTAAATATTTATGTAACAAAGCAATGGCAGTTTTAATGTGGAATAAATAAAAGAAAATTATATTTGTTGCTTAAATTTAATTTCAAAATTTGAATTTTGGGAAATACTTAAATTAATTATTTGTTTTTAATAATATAATTAATTGTTGTTTATCAAATCCAAATCTTCACATAATGTTAAATTTTGAATTTTGTAATAATTCCATGTTTGCTATACAACTAACTAGAAATTTACATGTTTAGCAATTTAATCGTTGAAATGACAATCTTGAAATCTTCTTTAAAATTTAAAAAATCATTGTATGTAATAGTTTGTAAATTTTGATTTCTTTGTTTTAAACACTTTTACTCACTGTACTTCACAGAAAGTTATTTTGAAAAGAAATGAAATGTTACTGAGAGCAACCAACCTGTATGAATTAGTTTGGCATACAATTTTACAATTTTTTTTCCTTTCGAACTTTTTTGCTTTAGAAAAACAAAAACAAAATGGAATTATATATGAACTTCTTCGTAAATAATATTTAAAAATTAACGAAATAGCACAATGTTGAATATTGAATTCAACTAACGAAATGTTTTACATCCATCAATTGTTCGTGTAAAATAGTAAATTTTATTGAAGTTACTAATAAAATTACATATATATTCTATGTTCTATTTTAAAAACTTTATTTGTAATGTTTTTATAATTCATTTTTTTATTTAGTGTGTCTGATGCCTTAAATTAATGTAATTAAGTACAAATTTAATTAGAGACATTATTTAAAGTCTCACAAAATATTCCACTAACACTAAGTTTTTTTCACCATCATACAGATATTGCACAATTAAATTCATTGCTTATTTTTGCTTCACAAATCATTACTTTTTAGATATAATGTGTTGTGCATAATAATCTGTTGTGCATAACAACTTAAGTATTTTATCTCTAGTTGTTTTTTAATTGTATATGTCAAGAAAAAGTAGTTAATTATTAACTATTTTTAATTAAAAAATCATAACGTGGGATAAATATAGATAAATGGTATAGCCATACAAATTTTTATCCATAAAAATAACAATTTTGTGCACTTATTTATAAATTGTATTTTGTTTTTTATTTCCAAAACCGTTTTGGAATACTTTGTTATTTGTCATAAAGCAAAATTATCTTTATATAATCATTACATGAAAAAAGGAAACATTCTAATCCGACCCGCATCCATGCTTGGCGGCATTTGAATCAATCCAGGGCGCCAAAAACAAATTCTCCCTACTACAACCCTGGATCTGTTGATGGGAAAGCCGCATGGTACCAGTGTTCATCATCTTAAATCCGAGTAGTACATGCTCTAACAGAACAGCCGGCTCTCTCTTCTGTTCCTAGGGATATTTGAGATCCTAGAAATTGACAAATTATTGCCTTTTTTCTCGCAAAAAGTGCTACTTCACATCAAGTTATTTTGAAGAGATTTTTCAAACAGGATAAACAGTCAGTAAGAATTTCAAAAAAATTTTGCAAGAGTGGTTCTTTTAAATTTGTTTTAAAAATATAAAAAAAGGTGCCGTAGTTTTTTTTTTATGAAATCAGCTGGATTAAAGAATACAATATTGGGAAGAAAAGGAAAGTTCACTTTGCGAAATGGATTAAGACGGGTAAGTTGATTTAAATTCAATAATAGTGAAAAGTTGTCGAATTTGAATTCGTTTTACTATGAATAAGAAAAAAAATTGTAAAAAAAAATTTCACTTTTAATTGTTTATATTTCGTACATTTCAACAATGTTAACGTGAATTTTAGAAGAATTATATTACGCTTGATTACTTTTTTTGAAACGCGTTTATTTGGCGTGTTTAATCATAATTTTATATGTAAATCACATAATATTTTGTTGCGTATTTAAACTGGCATTTCATAAATTATTTTCTTCAATCTCCAGTTTTGTTTGCTCTTTTGCTGCAGCATATTTGTTTATATGTTTGGTGGAACTTTTGATAAATAGATTTGCAATTAATTGTTTTTGACTATAAAAGATGTAAACGTTTAACACCCTTGTAAAATTGATCATTATTCATATTATGTAAAAATAGATTTCTGATAAGGGGCCATAAAAAAGTACTTCATTTGGAGTTTATGCATCATTTTTATCTATATATTACATTAGATAAATTTTGCTGAAAACTCGATTTTTTATGAGATTATTCCTCTGGACAAGGTAAATAATAAAAAGAATGTACTTTTCATTGATAAAAACTTACATAACTTGCATAAAATAATGAAAGCTTATTAAAATGAATGTAAATATATCTAACTAGTTTTAACATTTGAACATCTCAATATGATATTTATAGCATCTTTGCAAACATTTCAAGTAGGGTTAAAAATTAAATGGATTTAATCTACATGAAAATAATAGAAATATATTATTATGGTATTCCAATCTTGTGTCTGTATTTATATATGTTCTATACAAACTTTTAAGCTTGTTTAATACAAACTTTTTACATTACATTGAAGTAAACTAATAAATTAAATTTGAAGATAGTAAATTCTCTAAAAAGGAATTTTCATTTCAGTTTTATACTATTTAATGTTTAATATATTTGTAGAAAAAAAAGGTCTTAAAATGATATAATTTGATGAATTCTTATAAATTCAAATCATTAACTTTTAAAGTTAAAATACATTTACAATTTTTTTACATTCTAAGTAGTTAATTAAAAGAAATGTATTAATAAAAAAATCATTTTTTTGTACCTAAAACTGTCTTTGTTGTGTAATTTGTGCAAACCACTAAAAATAACGTAAGCCATGCATTTAAAAATATTTCTACGATATGTATTGTTACATATAAGTCATTTAACACAAAAATTAGATAACTAATGACATGTACAATGAAATTTGAAAAATAAATTAATGAAACATTTGCCATTAGAATGATGTTGCGCAGATGTATAAAACATTTTTACACGTACTACGTCTTTATCTTTTAAAATCTGGAATTGTTCTAAAATTTATTCAGACTAATAAAATTTTATACAGTGAAAAAAATATGAAAAAACATTTTAAAACAGAATCTTACGTGAAAAGATAATTTTTAGATGTTTATCTAAAATTATGTGGAGAGGATATTAAAATATTAAAGGATTAAATAAGTATAATTTTAAAAAAAATTTATCTCAGAGCATTTTTGTGTAAGAAGTGCCTTTTGTAATTATCAGATGTGATGGAGATGGAGAGCAAAGGTTTGAAATCAATATTTTTATTCGTTTTATACTAGTGAAATGGTGTAAGTTATTTTTGAATCGTACTTTATATGTAAAGTTTAAAGCATACCTATACGTTTTTTATTAAAAAGCATATTTTCCACTATACGTTGCAATTATCTCTTAAATTGTATCAAATAAAACCTTGATTCCTGAAGTTGCATTAAATGTAATTATTTTAAGTGTTGTTTCTTATAACATGAACTTATATAATATCCTAGGTATTTTCATTTAATGTTCAGAATTCATGCTGATGTTTTATTTAATTTTCATATAATTCTTTCAAAATATTTTCATTTTACTAATAAATAAAACAAGGTTATAAATAATAAAGTATATTTTAATGAAAATAAGCAATAAACCTGAAATATTTATAAATGTTCTGTTTTTCTTGTTTCTTTCTATATTTATGCTATTGATGTGATTAAGAAACAAGATAACTAATTTAAGTAAAATGCCTAGAGTTTTACTGTGTAACTAAGTTATAAAATCCGCAATAACTTTGACATTAAAAATTATTTTCTGTTTCAAAACAAAATTTTAAATATTTACGTAAATTTCCATGTATAAGTGTTGATGTTATTTATTCAAAGTGGTTAATAATTACTAGTGTATATTCTTCTGAAAGTAAAATTTTGAATGACTAAAAACCGACATTTATGATCAAAAATTTGTTAATAAATATTCGTAATGATGTGCATTTTGTAAATATATTATAATGTTTCCTTATTAACAGGTTACAAGGAAAATAATATCCGTTATCAATCCTTTTTTACTACTTTTTGGAAGTTTGTGATAATAAATTCAGTAAAAAAATGAATGGAGAGAAATTGTTTTTAACTTAACTAAAAATTTTAAACGTAACCTAATACATATATTGCAAGTACAATGCATTTTCGAAAAAATATACTTGATTAAAAAAATGGATGGTTATTTTTACTGTATAAGTAAATGTTTTGGAAGTACTTAATGGATTCATAACGTTAATTAAAAGATTCTGAAAACATTTTGAAACACAAGCATTGCATTTATATTTTTTTAATAAAACGTTCTTGATAAAAAAAGAAACAATATTTTTGTGCACGCAGTTGTAATTTGAGACAAATAAATAAAAAATAGCTTAATTTAACATTTAGTCTCTTAAAACTTTTAGCATCTGCAAGACGGATAAAGATTTATATTAAATATATATATATATACGGAACACATATATTGAAAGAGAGAGAAAGGTTATACCAAGAACGAGTGGTCAGGAATTATGCGAATTTCAGGATGTTCGTTACTCAATGAATAATAGAAATTATATGAAAGGCATAGTTCTCCGGTACAACTTTAGGAAACACAGTACAATATAAGGACAAAGATCTGCTAAATGGACAATATTCGTGTTGTTATTTGAGCTGGGAAAATTAATGTGGAATTTTTTCTCCTTGTCTTAATGAACCCTTATGATAGCAAAGAATACCAGACTTCCATTAAAGATGATAGTTTCAACAGATTATTTGACTAAGTACATGCTGATTATACTGAGAAGGGTAAGTTTGTCCATAGGCTTCCATCAGCGGCAGATTAACTTTTCCACCCCAACCTTAATATTTCTCTATGAACCAGAACTATTAAAATTCGATCGGTTGAACCAGAACTATTAAAATTCGATCGGTTTTAAGTGAATCACACTCATGGCGTACAATAGGAAGGCCTTCAATGACCCTCATCCCACATTATTCTGTTTGCAATAAATGCCAGGATATAGTGACATAGACTACGAATTGGCAAAAGCCCGCGTTCTTTTGCGGCATGAGTCAAGATTCTGTTTGTCCCCTAATAGCTACCTTGCACAAATGTGGTGCCTTCATGTTAACAGATCTAATCTAGCCGCATGTGTGGAACACCATCGTGTATGGTAGCAGATCTCTTTTGATTCGTATTCAGAGAACTATAACGGCCCAATAGTATATGGTTGATGTAGTATGACCAATGATACTGCCCTTTTTTTTCAGAGTCCCCCGATGTCTTATATAAAAGTGATAAATTGCGACCACACAAAGCACGCTTCAGCAAGGGATGTAGATGCCTCCCTGTCCATCAATATCCCTCCCCAATCAAACACATATAGAACATAATTGGATGCATCATGCTTGCTTTGAAAGCACTGCATTCAGAGGACGAACTGAGGTTTAAAAGGAATGGAAAATCATCCCGCGTGATGCCATTATGCTTATGACTCTGTACATCGACGAATCGCTTCAAGTATCCTTATCCTAGTTGGACCTATTGAGCTGACGTTGTTCTCTCTATGTGTTTATAAATTTCGTTACAAATTAAACATCACAGTTGCTTATTAGTGCCGAATTTTCAATAAAATTTTTGTTTTTTCACCGGATTAATAATAAAAGTGGAGTATTTTGCTGTTAAACAAAATTCATAGATTAACCATAATGAAAAGCTGAATTTTATATTAAAATGCACTTTTAATGTGCTACCGAAATAAATTACACTACCCCGTTAGCAAATGTTTTCATTTATTCATGGAATAACTAAGCTCTAATTAATATCAAATAGACATTTTTATATTATTTGTTAATTTATTATCCATTTGTATCTTACCATTTATTTTACATAAACTAATTTTTAAAAATAACCTTCATTAAAAAAGAACACATGGAATGAACTCATAAAATAAAAAAAAAATTACATTTATCTTACATCTTGTTTTATCTTAGCTCTGTTCGTATTTTTAAATTTAGAAGACACGTCCAATACAAATCTCAATTAGAAAGAATTCTTTTGGGAGAAAAAATGAAACGATCCTATCTCGCGAATAGCGAATGAAATAACCTCTAATTAAATCAAACGTGAAATTCTAAATTGCTCACTAATTTAAGACTCACAAATTTATATGTAAATGGAAACTTCTGGAAAGCTGATTAACTCTCAGATTATACTCGTATTCGGAGGTAATCAATTCTCAAATCCTTCTGCTTGAGATAGTAATTAACTCTTAACGCCATCAATGATTTAAAGACAATAGTTTAATGTATCTTTTTCTAAGCGAAACTCGCCAAACCCGCCCTCTGCTTTATCTTGGTACAAGCATCCGATTATACATTTTAGGTCATCAAATAATGATTCTGCTTTAAAGATCTAACTGCTAAAGAGAAGGCATGGGTTGATAAGCGCCAAGTCAAGAGATTTGGCAAGATGCCGGGGATACAGTGAACGCCCAAATGTTGTCACTTCCACCCAAACTTTAAGATAAACTCTTACAGGGGGAGAAAGATTGGCTTGGTAAAGACAGAAAATAAATTTTCGTTGTCAGTATAAAGTTTGCGGTGATGGGTATGGTAAGATTGTTTTGAAACTGTCTTTCGACTGAGTTGTAAGATTTGAAATTTGTAAAAATAAGTGATATGCTTCGCTGTCTTGTGAAACGCAGTGGTATTTTCTACTTACTACCAATAACATTTGTCTTTCTGCCATGGTAAGAGAAATTATTGGAATTATTGGGAAAGAATTGGTGAATATGGATGCCAAAAGAGTAGTTTTGAAAACGTGGAAAGAATTAAAACATTCAATTTTCTTAGGAAGTAAGATTAAAGCTAACATGCTCAAGCTGATAGAAAGATTGAAATATCTAACTAAATCTAGGGATATTTGTACAACTTTTCTGATTTTTATTAATTATGCTTAAAACAAACTTGAATATTAATTTAATTTTAACTAGATATTCCTTGGGATTCATCATTTTTGATGTGTAACATCTTTACTCTCGGTTGCTGGATATTTGTTGGAGTGATTTCGTGAAAAGGGACGGAAATGCGTAACGGGAAGTCGGGGAAGCGCGCGCTGTTTGATTTGACCAATCAGCGCGCATGGTGGTGTATCTTTGCTACCCTCGTCTCGGGGTCCAATTGTAGTAGCAATTAAGCCGATAGCCTTCCGCACATACCAGCAAGTCTTATTACACTTCATCCAGAATAAACTTGCGATTCTTACGCTCAAATGTCAAAGTCTCAGTGCTCGTTGTATTTGAAAATGGACAAACAATCATTTTGTTGGTCGCATACATTTCTCTGAATCAAACAGTTAAAAAAATTAAAGATTTCCTGCATTTTGTACTTTTACCGTATACCAATGCTCTTTTTTTTTAAAAAAAAACTATCACTCGCTTCCCATGATTTTGGGTGTTGATTTTAACGCTAACTTCAGTTTGCCAGAAGCTGAGCCGCTCAGAGCTTTTCTGAAAGATGAACTCAAGCTCGAAATGAACAAAAATCGAAATGTTTCGACAACTAACAGTGGTACTGTTATTGACACTGTTTTTCAACTATTTTTAAATACTTTTAAATCCCAAGTATGTATGTCATATTTTAGTTTTCATAAATCTATCGTCTCCGCTCTTCGACAAATTGAACAAGAATAAATATTTTGGATAAAAAAAAATTGCATTACTTCTTGTGTTAATTAAATAAAATTTTCATTAAATATATAATTATTCGATAGAAAATTATTTCCAATCATACCCGATTCATTTTTTTCGGGATTAAAGTCACTATTGCGTATTTACCACGATAACATGGCAGATGTTACACATCATATGCGACTACTGTAAGGCTTGCTTCTTTTTTTTTTCTATGAAAGAAAAATTTGTTTCTTAGAAACAACTTAGAATCAATACATGGCATAAATTATGACCACCTCTCTTCGACTCCTTAAAAACTGAAAAATTCCCTTGAAATAATTTGAATTTAAACATTTTACTGCTAATTCAAAACACGGAAAAGCTTACCAAGGACTTAAAGAGTACCTCCAAGGAGCTTTTGAAAAGAGATTTCGATGCTATCTCTATATAGAGGCTTCCAGTGAACGATGATAGGGATTGCTTAAGCCCATTGTGTAAAGCTGATAGCTCTGGATTTCAGATGCAGATGTTCCGTATGGCTCATAAGGAGACATATTATTCACAAGAAAAGTATTATTTTACAAAATGTATTCTTTTATTATTAAAGTGTAAATCATTTGAGTACTCAATAGAAATTTTTCTTGCTTTGGTTCTTGTAGGGGATAAAAAATTTAAATTTTCAACTGTAAAAAAATGCTTATTCTTAAAATTCTGATGTATCTATATGTGTAACTTGAACTTAAGCACATGAATAATGATATTTGAGGTGTTTAGTTCTTTTTTCTGTTCTTTAAATTGTGTTGTTATAAATTATATTTTTGTTAATTACCCTGAAAAAAAAGACTACCGTTCTAAATATTGTTGTGATGTTAATTTAAAAACTTAATATTATATATATATATGTATATATATATATTACTAATTAATTTTAAGTCATTAAAATTACTAAAAATTTCAAATAAGTTAGAAATTCTAGTAAAACTTACATTCGCTTAAATGATTCGATAAATTATTATGTTATGTGTTATACAACAGAATCACATTTTGAAGCTTTTTTGAAGCGTTAAACAAACGAATCCAAAATGATCTTTCAACTGTTGAGGGAATCTGTTGCTTTGAACCCATACAGACAATAATTTTGCTCCATAATTTTGAATCATGTTTATACGAAGACGAATAGACCTTTACTTACCCCCTTCACACCACATCCTCACCAAGCCAAAGTAGTAAAACTAGACAAAAGGAGGGGGGAAGAGTTAAATAAACTTTTTGTATAAGCATTATGTCTGAATGTCCCTCCAGTCTTAACATTAGCTATTTTGCAAACTCAACAGTCTTGAAATAAACTATTTCATCAATAAATATTAATTTGAAATACAGTTATCCGGTCGTATTTAGGTAATATTTGAAGAAAATTATGATTCTACAGACATATGAATGTATGATAAATACGGTGTTGGGTTCTAAAATCTCGCAAATGTAAATAATTGTTTATCACTGTATGTCTATATTTAATTTTGCCCTTCTGTTGGTCTATTCGGTGTAATGTTTGTACATAATATATTCCCAAATTCTACCTTGCTGAGGTAAAGTGAGAATCGGTATTTACAATAGTTGAGGAAATTTAACTATGCACAATTATTACTTAAAATGCCTGATGTTCCTTTATTTGTTTCAGATACACTGATAAATATTTTTAAATGCAAGCGATTTTGAAGCGTTTGACATATTTTTATCCGATGATTTTAATAAATATTAAAAAGGAGCCACAACGTCAAAACATTAGCAAATGTTCAATGAAATAGTTGTATTTATATTTATCATAAAACGAAAGGTGTTTAATTTGTTTTTAAGTATAATGTTTTCTTCTTTTCATGAGAGTTTTTTCCACTTGGTGTTAAAAAGCAGAATAAGAGCTCTAAAAATATATTCAGTTTAAAAAAATACTTCGTAAACATCATAGTTTTATTGTCCTGTAAATAATATTATATTGTATCACATTTTTCATTTTTATTTGTATTTTTCATGTATGAAATTCATCTTCATCCCTCTTCTACTACAATACTAAATGTCTTTGTACACCTTGTGAAGAAAAGTTACTTATTTATAGATATTCTAAATAACCTGTTATACACAGAGAGGGAGATAGATTTCTAGATTATAAATAAGTACCTTCCATTTTAGAAAATTTTCCTAGCTGAAAACATACTCCATGACTGTCTTAATGGAATTTTAAAATTAAGTGAAGTCAACATAAAAAGATTCTGAATAATACGAATTTAAATTAATTTTTAAACAGGCAATGAATTTTTAAGTTTTATTTTTTAAAAATGTCAAAAGTTCAGAAACATAATAAATTAGAATACAATGCAGCATGTAAACTTTTGAAGGACATTCAAAGTTTTTAAAAACAAATCAAAATTTAATGTATTTCAGAAGTAGGGTTTTGTATTTTTATTCTTAGAATAGATTACTTTATTCATTGAAAAATTGACGTGATTTGGATGAATACTTAGATTTTTTTACTGGAATGTTTATATAACTTTTTAACAATTTCAAATCATTTTTTTTATAATTTAAAAGAATAAATAGAAAATTTTACTGTCTCATTTGCAACATTTCTGTACCTACCTGATGCACATTAAATCCGCCGAGGCTTAATAACCTCTCGTCAGTGTGGTGTGATAGGTAGGAGAGGAGATGCTAGCTCAAGTGTCATTTTCGTCACTTGACCGATGTTCAAAATTCCGGGGTCCGTCGCCAATAGCTCTTGTGTTGCTTCTTTGTGTGACGTTATTAAATCTCTCACGCAACCCTTCTATATGGCTGATATTGATTTTATGAACAAGTAAACTAGTTATTCCGAAATATTCCGTCAGATTTAAAACAAAAATTACATCTGTACAATCCTCTCGATGTTAATCGTTGTTTCCACATACACTGAACTGAACTCAGTGGCGCAACAGCCCAGGAGGACCAAAGCCTACTGTGCCTATCTCAGTTTACTTGACCATAGGCGCTGGAGTGCATGTACAGGTGTTTCAGTCAAGTGGTCAGTCTGAAGCGAAAACTCCAGTGTTCAGTCTCCAAGGAAACTTGGTACTCATTTATCGTCCAATTGAAGGGATGGAAGGCTGAGTCGACCTTGCCCATCCCGGGATTTGAACCCTGATCTATGGCGGGAAAGCGCGATGCACTACCAGTTAGCCACTGGGCTTCTATTAACGTATATGGCTACATTAAAATTCTGCTCACTTTTTTATATGTCCTAGAGATTATTAACAGTCCAAATTATTGTTACACATGAAATAGATAAATGCATTCATTGTAAAAGTTATTTAATTTATTTAAACTAGAGGATTTCACTTTCCCCCTAATGGTGGACCCCCCCCCCATTGTAAAAATTATAAAACTGTAATTTACATGTATTACGTAGATCTAATTTTCAACTAATCTCTCTTTCATACTTTTTCCCACACTTTTTTAAAATTTTTTGTTGCAAAATTCATTTATGGTACTCCTCTTCAATTAAATTAAACTTTTACAACCCTTTTTTATTAACTATAACTTATGTATAAATAAATATTTATAGAATCACGAAAAGTTCTTTTTATACATAGAGAGAAAAATAGCTCATTCTAATGTGGTCAAATGTATGTAATACTTTTCAGAATAAACAAAAATCTTTAATATATATCAAAGTATAATTTATTAACATTTTTTAATCCTCTAAATGAAGAAAAATATGCTAAAATTTCGTGTACTTTCTACTTTAATTAAATTAATTCATTTCTTAAGTTTCTGAGATAAATTCATTTAAAAATTTATTAAATTAATGCATCAACATTATTACATATTAGATCTCTGATTATTAAACTTTACGTAAAGTAATTTACTAAACCATTAAATTTAAGTACATCTTCTAAAAAATGTGATTATTTCCTTTTCAACAACTAATCCAAATTTAATAGATGAGATTTTTTCAACTATTTTAAAAGAAAAAAAAGGAGGAAACATTTTAAAGATCTGATGATAATTTGCTTAGCCATTCAGCAAAACAAGAAAAAAGAAGGGGCGGGGAATTAAAGAAAATCAATTTCACTAAGTGTAGCAAATTGGAGCCAGAATGGTGAACAACGTAATTTGTTATTGGCAAACCATTAATTTTCTGCAAAATGTGGTTTAATGTATGAATTGGTTTTCCATTCCTTTTTTCAAGCGTAATCACTCATTGCCATAAATATCTCTCTTTTTGTGATATTTATCACATTTTTGGAATATTATATAATAAGAAGAATTTAATTAAAAAGAAGTATTTTAATTTTTTTTTATCTCTGAATAAAAATAATTACTGTCATAAATAACTTTTTACAACGCTTGGCAGTAGCATTTAGCAGTTATTTAGATGTGAAAATATTATTTTTAATTTATATAGCTCTGGATTTATGAAATATAAATCCTAATGTAAAAACAAATTTCAGTAATACATTAGTTCATTTATAATTGGAAATATATTTTTGCGAAGCAAATGATAAAATTTTCAGAATTTTTTTTCATTTTAGTATATTAGTTATATCTTATTCATTAAATTTATTTAAGCTAAATGATGCTTGCAAAGGTATCTGATTACCCTAAAATTGCTAATTTTGCCAAAAAATTACAGTTTGTTTGTGATTTCATTTTATAGGAAATTTGTTAGCTTTACAAAAATAGAAAGTTTATTGTTTTCCGTTCACTAGAACAAAACTACAAGTGTTTTAGTAAAAGCAGATGCCATTACTTTAAGCAAGATGTCATACTTTAAAACACATTACCTGAAAGGGGTGTTTCGAAAATAATTAAGTGAGATTTTTTATGTATGTTTTGTATAAGAGTAGAAGTGTTTTAACCTTCAGATTTATCAGTCACTGTTTTATTACAAAACTGACAGTTTCTTATGTTAATATAATCACTGTGTTTTTAAGCCTTTTCATATAAAAACTAAGATAAAGTGCTCTAGTTTTTGTAAAAATTAAAATATCTCTTATCCTGAAGGTCATTTCAAAAATGATTAACAAAGCAACACATCAGAATTGAAAATTTGTTCATAAACTTTTGATACAAAATGGCACCCCTTTAATGTTATTTTTTGTGAATTTTCTCATGTTTTCCCATTTTAGTAATAATAACTTCTTTTTCTCTTCTTAATTTTAGAACATTTTTCTTAAAGCATACTAAACAAATCTAAAAAAAAAAAAAAAAACTCATATCTCCATTTTTTTTAAAAAAGTTGTGCGGAGTAGTCGGATACCTTATATATCGGTAGGTGTTAACACATATTTTCTGAGAAATAATAAAAGTTTTGATTATAAATATGTAGTATAACATATGAGAAATGCACACATAATGCAGCATCAAGCGACTGAAAACCGTTATGTAATTTATTCCAAATGGCAAAAATAAATTAAATAAAAATAATCACTGTAGCATGAGTGGACACAAAGCAGTTCGAGTGTGACATGCGGCCCACACAGAGTTTTTTTTACGGCGTTACAATTCAATTAGAAAACCATATGTAGAGAAAATGCTCTCTATGTTTGAGTCAATATATATTTGGGAGCAAAGTTTCTCTTGCATGAAGATCAACTAGAGCTGCAATTTGGCTGACATTATCTTGACTGAGTTTCAACTAGCAATCTCCCTCTTGATTTCAAAAACTTACAGAACGCTTGATATACAGTCGAACCACCATATAACGAACCTCTATTTTACGAACTTTTTCCCTGGAACCAAGATTACTTTATTATTGTCTTCATAAAATATCCTCCTAACACCAAAGTGCATTACCTATTTAATGAACTTTTTTTTTCTTTGTGATTCGAATATTTTTCTCCCTATTTTTGAAACATTTCAGGGTATTTTTCAAATGATTATCTCTTTTAAAACATTTTGTGGTGATCAATGACCTTCAACTGGTTTTACAAGGTGCCTAATTCACCTAGAGCAGTGCTTCTCGAACTTTCAATGCTTGCGACCCAATTTTCAATCATAATTTTCATCGCGCCTCCCTTCACACAGCAAAAATATATTGAGTGCAATAATAATGCACTTTTGAGGTTAAAACTACAAAATACGAAATTTTAATCATAAACTGTACAAATTAACAAGTATTAAAATCTATATATGACAAGCCTAAGTGAATCACTAGTAATTTTTAAACTTGTTCTTAAATTAGTGTTGAGTTTAATTATCAAATACATTGTGCAGTACTGATATATTTATAAGTATATTATATCATTGTAAATGTGTGTGTGTTTTTTATTATATCCAAATGTATATTTTGTTTTGCTTCCTTTCCGTAAATTTGTAATTATTTTAAATCCTTTATTTTTGACTTTTCGATATGCTCATGCCCCCCTCACAAGGTTATCAAATCCCACTAGGGGGACGCACACCACAGTTTGAGAAGCGCTGACCTAGAGCAATGAAATTGCCATAATCTTCAAACAAAAAAAAACTCAAATAAAATAGCTCAATAAATAGATTTTATCAATAATTAAATTTCAGGACGCAAGTGCTAGTGAGTGCTTAAAATTACAGGTTATAAAATAATGTGCGTTTAAAATTACTTGTGTGCTTAAAATAAGAAAATGCGGATAAAAAATTCAGTAATTTTAGCATAAAATTATTTTTTTAAAGTTACAAATACAATGTTCTTCTTTTTCTTGTTTTCCTTGCAAATTTCTGTCTGATAGATAAGATACATATAATGAATAGATTTTAATTTTAAAAAATTGTAAATAATTACTTTTTAAGTAGTAAATAGTGTTTATGAATTTAAAATTTGTTTTATGTGGCTTCTAAAGTACATTACAAAATGAATCTGTATTTAACGAATTTTCCATATAACGAACTTTTTGCGGGATTTAGCGACTTCGTTAAATAGAGATCTGGTTAAGAATAACCAGAATATCTATTCTGGTTAAGAAAAATAGGCCAACTGCTTTTTCTGACTCATAATTCATTCTTTATGCAAGTTACTCCAACGAAAAAAAATTATATTCGATAAAAATAATTCCCCAAATGCTGCCTGACTTTATTTTTTGAGGAATGAAATAAGTAAAGGTTTTTAAAATAAGCTCAACTTTTTAAAATATATCAAGGTAATTAAGATGTTGTAATAATTATCATATGAATGTATCGCGTATAGGATTTCAAAGCACTTAAAGGCAGTGTTCTCTGAAATATACCGTAGTTTTTAATAAACCTTTCTTTGATGGGCTTTATAATTAGCTTGGGATCCCAAACTTTTCACTATTAAATATTTTAGAATTAATGTCTGCTTTATAAAGTAAAAATGAAATTCAGAAGGGTAAACAAGATCTTATTCATATATATATGTATATCTTTAATTTAAAAAATTTTAAATTATTATATCATTTGAAAGAAAACAGAAGCAGAATATAAATAAAGTATCCTTTTAAGGGACAGAGAAAAAAATTGTTATTTCTATGCTTAAATTTAAATAAAATGTTTTCACAACAGTCACTATTTTTTTGCGTTTGAATTATTTCTAAGCATGCAGTAACTTAAAGGGTAATTTTATTTTTCTTCTAGAATTTGTTAGAAGAATTGTTTTTCTTCAGATTGTTTTAATAAGAGCACTTCATATTTTTAAAGGAAAATACGATAGCATATTTCTGTAAGAAGCATAAATGAATATTAAATGTACATAACTTTGAAATTCATGAGCAACGATGCTTTTTTACTGTTTTTTTAAACATTAATATTTTAAAAAGGGTAGTGCTAAACCAACTCTTTTATTTTTGAAAGGGAATAACTTGACATATTGATATTTCTAAAATAATATTTTCTTATAATTCTATTTTCTTTGACTGGCTGTATATCAATATAATGAGAAGGTATTATCAATGCTTCTAATCGTTTTATATTATACCGATTATTTCCTTAAAATTTTAATTCGTAACTGATTTTCATTAAATATCATATATGTATTTAAAACTAATTAATGGTGGAAAATGTTTGATATTTACATTATATACCGTCATCCAAATTTACAAATTAAAAGATGTTGCCAAATGCCATAATGTGCAGTCAACAGAAGAAACAGTTCCCGTGCATGTTCGAACATAACAATAATAACAATGACAGCGCTTGGCGACGTTATTTGACTTGTAATATCTTTGATTTGGCGAATTCGGTCTACGTGTAATACGTAAGTACCGCATTTTTTAATTCAGTAAAAGAGAAGTGTACTTTCGAAATTTATTATTAATATGACAAAAAATTTGATTATTTGTTAAATTTTAAAGCGCATTAGAGTAAAAGTTGTTAATGTAAAGTAAACACTTTTTACCCTATTTGTAGGATTTAAAAACCACAATCGTAAAATAAGCTATCAGAGACAGAGCTGCGTTTGTTCACTCCAATTTATCGTAATCTTACTATTCCTGAGAAACAATCTCCGAACAAATAAAGAACATGTATTTTAACCCATTCCCCAAATGAATTGGCAACATTTTGGTCTATCCTAGAATATTTTTTGCACTTGGGAATTACAATCTGGTTTTGACAATAATCATAAGCAATATCATCAAGCGCATGGCTTTTGTGAAAGAATTAAAATAATGTATGTTCAGTACCTGTAACGTACTTCTAGGAGTTCTTTGTTTAACCTAAAAACAGCTATCTATTTATTTAGTGAAATATCCCCCAGATTTAGTCACTTTCTCTAACATAGTCTTATAAATCTAGTGTAAGTTGTTTGACAAAGTATATAAGTAGGTAAAAAAAAAAAAAAACAGGATTTACTCTTGAATAAATTGTGAATCGCAGACTTGTAGATTCCTTGAAATTTTCAATATAAATGAATTAAATGGTGATAAAATTTTAATAGTTTTGAACTAGATAATATCATGTTTAAGAAAACACTTATTTAATCATTAAGAAAAAGTTTTATAAAGATATTTGATTCATTGAGTTTTTTAAATACATATCATCATCATTTTGATAACAAATGTTGTTGTTAGCATCGGCAATTTCATATTGTTTTTTTAAAAAAGATGATTAAGTTATTTTTAACAGTCACTGGTTATCCATCATTTAAAATGTGTATAAACAAATTTTCTTACAGGTGATGTAGTGCCCTCCTCATTACAATGTAGCTTGAATCCTTTGAATGAATTTTCCAGGGTCCATTTCTATTTTAATCTAAGTTTCCCCGTCATTAAGAAAAATTTTGTCTATGGCCCTCTTAGACAGCATTGAAGATCCTTAACAGCATCTCCAATGATGCAATCAGGATTTATACTGATGATAGTAAAATGTCTGACCAAGCGGGTAGCTGTATCTATATTGATACGCCCCAAGAAAAATTGTCTCTGAAAAAACGCAATCCAGATTTCTACTCAATTTTTAGAAGTGAACTAATAGACATTGATGTAAGACCTGAGAGTATTTTATCTACGAAGAATTACTGTGATTTTTGGATTCTCTCCGATAGCCGTAGTTTGCTTCGACATCTTTACAAAAAGGTTTATTGTTGGCGATAAAACCAGTGTCTTCATGCGACACTAATTGAAACATATATCGCAATATCCATTTTCAGTGAATCCTATCTCTTTTTTTTGCCGAACTTTACTACAATAAAGTGGCGAATGAACTAGTGAATGAGGGATGTAATCTTCCAACTCCCTCCACATCCGCCCTTAGCTATCTGGAATTATACTCGTTGAAAAATTTCAAACTTTGTAGAAGTGGATGGTGGCTCCCACTCATCATTGGTATGTGGTTATGCACCCGGTTTTGACCCTAGCCCTTACGTGTAACAAATGCTCCCATAGTACATTCTCTCGTCTTGCTAACAATCACATCAAGTGCCTCTCAATCGAACAAAAAGGTCTTCTCCATCTGTGCAAGGTGTCAAGATCACCAGGCTTCCCCAAACACATAATTCGTTGCATGTATCTTACTAGCAAAGCTATATAAACTGATCCCCTTCTTGTGCTGGATTTCTTAAAGTCAGCGATTTAATTGGTCTTGTCTGACTTCTTGAAAGCCTGGAAGATTAGCAAGTGCCTAATACCTAAATGCAAAATGTATGTTTGAATAGTTAAAAATTCGAAATATACAAATTTTATTTTTCAGATAGAAAAAAATATTGGAAAATGTAAAGATTAGCTTTATACGCAATTGAAAAACAAAACTAAATATCGGCTTACAACAATCCACGAATACTTTATTGATATATTTAACGATATTAAAAAATATCTAGAAGCTCTTTTAAGGAATATACTTGGAGCAAGCTTGGAAATGTATCACGTCAAATTGAATTTTTAAATTTTATTTTAGATTTCAGAACATATGTTCTGCATTTCGATCATAGATTATATTATTTTGTTCCATTATTTCCAAAGACTTTTCGTAGAAAATACATTATTTATTTAATCCTAATGTTAGTTTTTGCGAACCACAAGATAATTCATATTTTAACAAAGCTCAAAGCTGGTTATTTGTTTTTTAAACGTAAAAAATATAAATGTCAGCTTAACTTTTATTGGAAAATAAACAATTAGATTATTATTAGCATTTAACATTTCCTAATATAAAAATTATACGTTTTATTTATTTTTTTATTTTATTTATTAATTTTATTTTTGAAAATAGCTAGAAAAAATTCACGAAGGAATGTCTACTCTGAAAATTTAATTGAGTTTAAACCAGATCAAATTTAACGTAATAAATTTTAAATTCTTGTTTAAATAATATAAATTTCTATTTATCATCTACAACTGGCTTGGCCGTGGTAGCCTAGTGGTCAAGGTAGCTTGTGCCCGCCGTGTCATGAGTTTCAGCCTAGTACCACTGAAGACCACACCGTGTGGAGGAGCGACGCACGTTAAATCTGTCAAGAGCTCAAATGACCCCCCATTGGTGTGGTGTGGTAGTTAATAGAGGGAATTCCAACTCAGATGTAGTCCTCGTAACGTCAACATGGTTAAAAATTACGAGGTCCGCCACCAGAAGCACTTGCGTAGTGGCAGGTGTTGACCATCTGCCTCCACCGTTGTTCAGGTGAGACTCATTTGTGTTCAGTGTAAGACTTGTTTCACAATGTGCTTGTTTAGTGCATTGGTTCTTAACTGAAAACAGGTAAATGATGGAACAAAGAATCAATTTAAATTTGTTTTAAGCTTGGCAAGACACCAAAAGAACTTATGCCATGCTGATACGTATTTATGAAGATCAAGCACTGTCCATGAAATTTGTGCACGAGTGGTTCGTCCATTTTCGAAAAGCAGGAAAAGTATTTCTGACAATCCCCGTAGCTGAAGACTGGCGAACTCCGTCACTAAAAATCGTCAATTTACTGTGCGCGTGAACAGTGCCGGTTTACATTGTAGGCTTGGAGGGGGAGCCCCTGGTCCCCAAAAGGCCCGGATAAGCTGGACTTAAACAGATTTTCTGGTTATAAATATCGATCCTCCAGCGACAAGGAGGCCTGTAGATCTTCTGCGCCCAGTGCCCGAAATGAGCTTAAATCGGCACTTCTGATGAACTACATATTAACAGTGAATCCAAGCGACAAATAGTTACCCAGAATTTAGGGATGAGAAAAACGTATCATCAATATTGACGATATTCCTAACATCCAATGAAACGTGACGAGTCTTTTGAACTCCATCTCAAAAGAAGACTTCTTGCAATGTTTCCAGGACATGTATTGCGGTGCATAGTTATGGGAGGTGACTACTTCGAATGACAGTATAGTATTTTTCGTTAACATTTCATCTAAGTTAATGTTACAGGACTATTCACCGAACTTTATTGTCAGAAGTTGTATTTTACATATCGATAATATCAATTGGCTATAAAAGAATTAAAATAAAAAATAGTTAATATAAGTGTCCCACAGGCTAAAAACTACCTATAATAAAATTTTGAAAAAAGCTTTAGACTCCATGAAAATTATTTCTGAATTTAAAACTTAAAAGAGGGAACTATTAAAAGTTTGTCATTAACTTTTGATGGACACAATAACCTAATGATTGTGGTTTTATTACACACTAGTGGACCCTAGTGTTTCATGGTCAGCATGTCGTAAGTTCGAAATAAGAGCCACTGAAGGCCTTCGCTTGTAGAGGGGCTGATGCACGTTAAATCTCTTGAGGCTGAAAGTCTCCCCAGGGCTTGTTTTGGTAGTTTGGATAGGGTTGCCAACTCAATTATTGTCGTCATCAGTTGACAGAAGTTCGAAATTACGATGTCCTTCTCCAATAGCTCCATGTGTTACTTTATAATGCAGCGTTAAAAAACACTCTTTCATGTAATTTTTTTATAAAGTAAATTGCTGAAATGCAACAAAAGTATCTTTTTTTATTCACTACTTTCCCGCTGTGTTCCATAATTAGAAATTCAAAATACTAAATATAATTTTAGCCCTTTATCTACCGCATTATGATTTACTGCAATTTCTTTCATGCAACATTTTTTTGAATTACTATATTGAAAATTAAGGGATATTTATAAATAAAATACTTAACAATAGGAAATTTAATCCGTTAGAGCTAATTAATTAAGTGGGTATTTTAAAGTACCGTCAGTCCACAAAGGTCTAAAATATTCTCATAATATGAAAAGACCGAATGACTTCTTTTCCTTAGTTTTAACTCTTAAAACTAAGAAACTGGATAACTAAATAAGGAAACTAAATAACTGGTGAACGCGCTAATATTTTACAGAACAAAATGTTTATTTTTAAACATTATTGATTTTTTGAAATTTATTTACATTTTTTTACACATAAAAAACAGCTTTTACACATAAACTTAATTTGGTGATATTGAAAAAACAGTTTTTCTTTTCATTAATATACAAAAATTTATTACACGTTGTGCATTTTGAATGAGATTTCGATTGAATGTCTAACAAAGCACTGCATCCTGGGATAGGAAGTGCTGTATTTTCTTAACATGAACTACTGCACCTTGAGTTTTGTTCAGTCTCTTAATAGTCCTCTTAAGAATCTAATGAAAATCCATGCAGATTATTTGCTGGGACTTCTTCATCTGAAAAATCATCTGTTGGTACATCCCTGATTTCAGATGGTAGGCTTTGTAATAAATCCAAAGCCTCTTGAAGACTAAGCGTCTTTTTTCCAGACATTCTAAGAAAATAATAATAATAATAACACCTTAAAAATCTCCTATTACTGTTAAATCTCAGTTATACATAAAGAAATTAAAATGCTGTTCATTTTTGAAATAAGAATATATAGATATTTCATCTAATTGTGTGGCAAAAAAAACAAGCTCAGATTCAAAGCTCAAAATTTTTTAAAACGTTATAAAACAATAAAAATTCGAAATAAATAAGTTAAGCTAAAAAGAAATGCAAAAAATCATAAGTTTATTGCACTATAGTGATGACTCTACAACACAATACTTGCTCTAACATCGAGTGTACTGTCGGTACTTATAAATACCACGAAGTTATTCAACTGCAAAATTAATTATATACTCTGTTCACTTAAAATAAATGGTCAAATCGTTTTCTAAGGTCTTCATTAACATACAGTGGCCACGGTAGCCAAGTGGATTAGGCATCGGATCATAGCTAGCATGTCAAGAGTTCGATCCCAATACCACTGAAGACCCGCCGTGTAGGGAAGCGATGCACGTAAAATCTGTCGAAAGCTCAAACGTCTTCCCGTTGGTGTGGTGTGGTAGTTAGGAGAGAGGGGTGCCAGCTCAGGTGTCGTCCGCGTCACTTTACCATGGTTCAGCATTACGCGGACCGCCCTGAAAAGCCCTCGTGTAGCTGAACAGTGGGATGTTAATATTCACTCATTCACTTATTAACATACAAAAAACCTAAGACACCTTTGACATTTATCATTTTTTCGGAACAAAAATGACAATCTTCGCAATCCGATCAAAATTTCAGCTGAAAATGCAACTTTTACTATAAAATTATAAATATATTCGCCTTCTTTGCTAAAATACTCATCATAGAACCCGTAGTAACAAATCTCTCAGAAGAGTGGAGTTAAAATAATATTCTTGCTAAGTATCCTCAGAATATTCATAAAAATGGTTATTATATGTAATTTTAAAGTGAGTGTGTACCTATAAGTACTGTCGGAAGATAAAGAGTAAACCTAAATATAACGAATGCCAGTTTTATAAAATTCGTTTTTCACTCACTTATGCTTCTTGTTATGTCTCATAACAACACGAGAAACTGAGCAAATTAAAATACTTTCACATTTATTTTCCTTTCATTTTTCGTTTAATGTTAACAGAACGATAACTGTGTATAATTAGAATAAGATAATATCTCTGAAGGATTTATTTCTAAGGTGAATGCTATCCATCTAGGCACATTAATCTTTTTTGCGTGATGCCTTCCAAGCCGTTCAGTAATGACCTCAAAGATCTATTCACCGATGGCCTGTCACGCCATTTGATCCGTTGCTCCGTTTGACGCGTCGCTCACAGCCGACGTGCCAATTATATGCCATGACACTCGGGATTAGATAGACTCATTTGTAAAGTATACTGTGGGATGGTGTCACTGGATAATGGAAATGCGTTTAGTGAAAAGTGGATTAAGTTGTTTCATTAAGTGTTTGGGAAGTGTAGCTGTTAATATCTCCTAAATAAACCCTAATTTTAGCACCTTGATTATTACGGTAATGATTAAAATTCAGAGTAAATAGTTATTTTAATTCTAAAATAAGACTTATTATTTAGATATTATATTTTTTATGTAATAAATCGAATTTTTTTAAAAAAAAATTTCTCATATCATAAAGAAGATTTGGTACTTTCGTATTATTCCGTATACCAGTTTCGTCAAATCAAGAAACTTCACCAAATGCCCGATTGTAGCCAATCGTGGAAACTATTCGCACACACTTTCGAACTCAGTAGTAAGGATGGCAGCATTTGGTGACATTTTTTAATTGGCGATGTTTTTGTTGAAATTGGTCTTCGGTATAATTCGCAAAATACCAGTCCCACACTGTACAAACCCTAGTAATTAATTTTGTGTTTTAAAGATTCTAAATATTTCATTGCTTTAACTTGATTATGAGTCTGCGAATATATTATTGATCAATTAATTTTATCTTTATTAAAAAAACGTAATTTTGTTATAGCAAAATAATTTAATAGTTATTTATGCTAAACATAGAAAAAAATATATTTTCTTTTATAAAAAGTACGAAAAAAAGGCTATAAAATCTAGATTTATATGTTACACCAAAATCTTTCAGAATTTTTAATTAAACTTATTAATAATTCAAAACAAGCAATACAAATAGTTCAAAATATACAAGCTAAAAAAAATTGAGAATCAGTTATTCACGATCTATAAATTTTAAAAGATATTATATCCAAGAACAGAAAACATTTAATAAACTTTTGTAACAGCTCTTTCTGATGTTCCAACCAAAAATAATATAGATAAACATATAATCTATTACATAAAATATAGGTTTTAAAATTAAGAATTTTGAAGGTAAATAGTTGGTTATATATATATATCATATAATATAAAGTCTTTTTGAGACAGCGCCACATAATTGGCAATAATGACACGCAAATCCAAAATGTCATAACCTAATTCCAAATATTTGTAGTGAGGTTTAAATGTTGAAAAAAAAGTGGTGCACACTGTAATTTATATAACTAATTTACATTTAATTTCATATAGTTCAATAATTATCACCCTATTTATATATTCCACAAAAACCCTTTTTCAAAGCCTTTATTTTTACTGAAAACACGTATTGTTAATACAGTAAAGTAAACCAATAAAAAGTAATTAGGAATTATTATAACATACTTGATATATTCATATGCTAAGAAACGCATTTCTTTTTCTCGCGACTATCTGGAAAATCAAATATTGTTTCAGTAAAATAAATTATCTCTATTTTCTTCTCAAGTGCTTTAGCTTCGTATTTTTATTACCTCATTTTTTGAAGCAGTATCCATCTTGATTTTGTATTAAGACTCGAATAGATTTTTTTTCGGAATATTCAGAACATTTTATGTATTCATGGGAATTTTTCGTAACAAATATTTATTCTATTGATAATTAAATGGATTTTAATTCAGTGCAGTATTTTTTTTTTACTTTATGTTACCGTTTATCGATAAATTGACTAAGAATCAATTTCTGCAAATATTTTTTTATTGTTTGAAAGCTTTATTGAATATTTTTTCACCTCTTCGATGACAAGAAAGACAATTTAGTCCGTAAAATCGATATCATGTTCATTGTTCTTTTTATGTTCATAGCATAATTTTGTTCTTCCTTTTTTCTGAACTACTCTATTTCTTCCACTTATTGATATTTCATTATTATAAAACAAAATTTTTTGATATTCTGCATTTTTAATTTTTGTTTTCTTTTGTGGATTGCTTAGATAATTTCATTTATCTTTCTCTTATTCCATTTCTTTAAAAATAAGGTCTTTTAAATTAAAGAAATTGAGGTAATTCAATTTAGATTTAAAATTCCAAGTTGCTTACATAATTTTTATTTTTCCATGTTAAATAACTATTTCACGTGGATTCCTGAATTTATTTTTCTTATGCAAGATATAACATATGCAAGCAAATATCCCATCTATCTCTGACAAAAACAGGCGGACGACTTCAAAATTTTTTTTCTAATCCTACATTTTTATATAATAAGCGTTTTATAAGAATTCGCCTTATCTGTGAAGTTTCATAAATAGATAAAGTATGTACGAAACGATACGTTATAATAAGCATTGAATAGTTATAAATACATTTTAAAAGGCTCAACTGTTTGAATATTTAATTTTAAAAAATTGAAATATTCAAAAAATTTCTTTTTTTTTCAAAGAAAATTCAACAAGATATGTTTTTTTATGCTTTATAGATTAACATGATGTATTTTTAAAATGTTATATCTAATAGATGCATATTAATTGAATGCATGCATCATGTTTTACAGAGTTTAAATGTAAACATTAGAGTGAGAGAGAGAGAGAGAGAGAGAGAGAGACATTAGGTTGAAAATTTTGAATTTATAGGCATTATTTTCGAATGCTATTAAATTCTTATTGTGAAAATCTACCTTTATGCAGCAGGATGTAAATGACGCAGTATTTTCTCATCTCTGCATAAAGTCGAAAAAAGAATTCTTTCGAGTCAGGAATCAAAATAATTGTCAAACATCTATTAGTTAGTATTTTAAAATGTCCAACTAACTTGTGCGTAATAATTCATTTATTGTATTATTAACTATTGAATAAAAATCGTGATATATTTCTAACTATGGATAGTTTCTGAGTAAGTGCCTAATATTGAATTTCCAAAAACAAGTGTTAAAGATTTGTATTTCGTTTGAATCTCGATATAACGAATAACTACAATTTAACGAACAAAATGCTCGGACCCAAAATTTCGTTAAATCAAGGTCTAATAAAAATATGTTAATATTTTGAAAACAAAAATATGTTATCAAAAATTAAGTACATTTTAAAACCAAAAACAATACAGAGTAAAAACAAATTTTATTTTTTACAAATTTAGTATGTTTTCTTTTTAGAAAATGAACTAAAAATAAATCAAACATATGAAGCCAAAACAACTTGGGTTCAGTAAAAAATAGATCGATAAAAAGCCTACAGTAATTTTTATCTGGGACCATTTTAAATTATAACCACAGCTTCAGTTATAATTCCTAAAATCTAACAAAAAAAGCAGCAAGTCTTTCACGGGGTGGAAAAGAAATTGATAGCATGACATTGGAAAAAGAAGTGGCTCATATATTATGCGAAAAACCTGGGGGTGTCGCGACTTTTTGGATTTAAAATATTTTTTCTAGAAACGTGTACTTTTTCTGGATCATATTTCGAAGAATCGATGGGTTTATTTTTCTATCACACGACTGACTTTTGAAAAGGAAAGCGTTTTTCCTGCGAATAAATATGAACTGAGAGGTATGTTTATCAACTCCTCCTCCTTGCCTCCAAAAAAATTTATTTTATTTAATAATAAATTATTTGTTTGGTCTGGCTCTGGGCAACGTATTTCTATTTCAAGTGCCTTTATTTCTGGTATTGGTTTTAAGGTGAGAGTGGAAAAAATAACACAAAAGGGTTTTAGGAAATTTGCTTTTAATGTGTCATGGTGACACATTTTGTTTTATTTCCCAAACTTTTTTTTAGATTATTCATTTATTTCATAAAAATTTATTTACTTTTATAATTAACCTCTATATCTAAATCCATCCATTTTACTCTAAAATGAAAAAAGCATATTTTTTAAATCCTTTATAGTTTTCATTATGATATGGATATAGAGGCCAAGTGCCCATGGTCACGAACATGAACCTGGCATTGTCGAGTCACAAGCTTGAGTCCTAGTGCCACTGAAGACCTATTCGCGCGATCAATCGAGTGGACGTGATAGCATTGTGGTCAATGTCACGGACTCGTTATTGTCGGGTCCTGAGTTCGGGCCTAGCACCACTGAAGACTCGTGTAGAGGGATGTTCAGCGTTAAATCTTTCGAGGCTCAAAGTTCTTCTGTAGCCGAAGTGTGCTTCCAGTTCAGGTGTAGTCCACGTTTTGACCGTGACTCAAAATTACGAGGTCTGTCCATAGTAACCTTACTGTTGCCATAGAGTGCGACATAATTTAAACGAAATTCAGTCAAGCCAAATTCTTTATGTAAGATACGTTTTTGTTGCTGTTATTAATCTGTTTCACTGATCTGGTCTGACTTCTTCTGACCAGATCAGTGTGAAACCGTTGACTTTAGTGAAGTCGAATACTAAAAGTGGACTATCATGGGTATCTTTCCAAGGCAATGCAAGATGTGCTGGCATTTAGGGCCAATAGGAAACTTCTTATTAACTCCAGAAAAAGTGTGGCTTTTTAAGTACCCACTGGCAAGTCTAGGCAGACAAGTGTTGGAATGTTTGTGACAAGAAAGCCGTAGTCTTGTGCCTTTATACCATTTATAAAACGGGGGTTTTAAACATTTCTTTATTTCGGACCTTTTGCCTTGACAATATTATGTGAGCTCTGAGGTGGAAGGGACAGGAGGGTCTCATTACCTCCTTTGCAAATGTGTCAATTAATTTATTTCCGTAGACGGGACAGGATCCAGTGAATATGTACTTTGTGAAGTTGGAGATGAGTTTAACTGTTCGTAGGATAGATAAACTGATTTTATCCCCTACATGGGCCCAATTTTTGAGGTGTTGAAATAAACTACAGCTGTGTCAGATAGAATTCGGATGTCTTCGTAGTATCTTAGATATGTATATACCAATATAATTCTGCTTTGGAGCTTTCTTTACGGAAATATCATGACCAGTGTGGCTGAAATTTGGCTGTAAATTTGTGGTCTGTGTTGCAACTGTCAAATCTAGTGGTGGGTTCTTAGTGCAACTAAGCAACTATTGTGTAGAGAGGCTTATGTACATTATATCTATCGAGACTGTTTCTCGCATTAGAATTGTGTGTTGAATTTAGTAAGGGATGTTCCAGCTGAGATGACCGTGGCTCAGAATTACTAGATTCGTTTCCAATAGCTGCCATAATGGTTTTAAGTATGCTTTCAATAAGAAATTTGTTATAAAATTAACACAGTTATAGTTTGTTTATTATAAATAATAATTATTTATGTGCCGAAACTATGGATTCACTTAAACATACAAAAAAATAAAATGAAGCTGGAGTCGTGACTGATTCTTTTAACCATTAGTTAATATAATATGTATTGAACAAGAAAATATTTAATTCTATAATTCCGATATCAAGTTAGACTAACTTAATATAAAATAAAAATGTATTTCAAAATATGTTAAATTGATCATCGAAATTGTTGAGCCCTCTTAAGATGAAATCTGGATTGACTTGCAGAATTGCAAGCAATTAATATTTTAATGGTTTTATATCTCACCTTGGGATCTACTCTTTAGTATTAATTCCCGAACTCTGCTGATTGAACTAAGGCAGAAGTGTGCCACTCCTCATCGAAATACACTGTGAATGTGCTTTAGCAAAGGTCTGCTGGGAGTAGTTTGGAAATCCCTGACCAATAATTACCACTTTAGTGACAATTCTCAAATGGGAGCCGAGATCGAAATTGAACATCAAAGGATTAAACTAAGTATTTTAAATAAATAACAATCATTCTCGCTTTGTTCAAAATATCCTATTAAGGTATCCAACTACTTTCGGAACCATGATTTTGCAAAAGCGTACAACGAATATTTTTTAAGGCTTAGTGTCACTTAAATTAGAATACACGTACGAAAAATTGTTTTAATTTTAACTTAGATTAGAATACACGAACGAAATTGTTTTAGGAATATTATTACAATAAAAACTTGTTTAAGTGGAATATTTTGGCAAAAAAAGAACTTATGTAATTACCTATTTTCAAAACATTCTCCTTTTATGAAAAATGCTTCTATAATAATAATATTCTGCTTATAATAGCTATGACTTCTCCAAAAAGCTTGAAATAGAAGTTTTGAAACAATTTAAATTATTTTTAGAGTTACTACCAATTGAAATAATAATCGGTGCTTTTTTTTGTCAGCACTTTTCCCTTCCTGATGTACAAAAATATGGATAAATCTATATCTATAAGTTATCTACGTATTTTATGAATCCTAGTTCAAGATCTGTATATAGGTCTGAGCTATATACAGGCAAAATATAATTATCATAGCAGAATTTTTCATAAAAAATAGAATGTTTTGAAATAAGCAATTCCATACCATTTTTTGCCAAATAATTGCATTTAAATAATTTTTA